>JBCJKH010041927.1:6250-17483 GCA_039877255.1 Loriculus beryllinus | reverse complement strand
TTCTGAGTCTCATGCTCTGCCAGGGAGGAGAGGAAGCCAGGAGGAAGCAGAGACAGGACACCTGACCCAAACTAGCCTAAGGGTTATTCACGTTATGCCCAGGATGTAACTGAGAGTTACTGGAAGGGTTAGATCACTGCTCGGGTCGGGCTGGGTATCTGTTGGTGGGTGGTGAGAGGTTGTATTCTCTTCCCTTGTTATTTCCCTAGTCATTATTGGTGGTAGCAGTAGCGGTTTGTGTTATACCTGAGTTACTGGGCTGTTCTTAACCAGTGGGAGTTACATTCTTTTCGATTCTCTTCCCTGTCCCTCTGGGAGCGGGTGATGGGGGGAAGGAAGTGAGGGAAAGTGAGTGAGAGAGCTGCATGGCTGACTTATGACCTGGGCTAAAACCACGACAGGGGTAAATATTTTACAAAGAAAAAATAAGGATATATGCTACATGCACACCAAATCAATTGTGCTTTCTTTTAAAAATACACAAATAGCTAGTTTTGCATGGCTAGCGTTTTGCAGTAAAATTGCTCTTGAGATAATTTTACAGGTTGCTTTTTTTTTTTTTTTTACAACTCTGACTATTCCAGGTACAAGGTTGTATAAAGATTTAATTTACAAGGTTTTTTTTTATTAAATGTGTACCATTTTTATTCGTTCTGTCTTTAGCTATCATAGGTGTTGATGGCAAAGTGGAAAATATTCTTGTACTGTAAAGTGAAAAAGAAAAATGTGAAATGTGTTACTCAGAAAATTAAGATGTTTGTAATTTTTAGCATTCTGTTTCATATAAAAACCTTTTATTCAATATATTGCAAGAGTCTTTTTAGAATCATTTGTCAGTTTAAAAAGAGAATTTAAAAAAACAAACACTCTTTACTGAGTTATCTTTTATGAGAACAGAAGGATCTCTGGATAATAGGCATTTTTTCCAAAACAAAACAGTTATTTGTTCAGGGTATGGATGTTATTAATTATTTACATCTATTCCACCTCAGTTCTACCTCTAGTTAAAATTCATGGCTTAGGCACTCATCAAATATTGATTTTTACCAAAGTTGATGTTTTCCCTTTAACATTATTATAATGAGGGATAAAAATCAAATTGCCTTCACTGAAACTCAATCATTCTCACAAGCCATCTGCATTGATCTTTTTTCTAGGTTTTACCATAAATTATTCTATTCAATTAAGTAAACCCCACACATAATGACATTTTGTGAACTAAATAATTTATTGACTATTTTCAGCTAAACTTATCAGGCTCTGATGCACAGTTATTTTCATAACATTAATAGTAATACATATAACCCCCCTGCAACTGAATGTGTGTCAGAGTCTTTGTTTGGAAAGACAAATCACCTGGGAGGTAGAAATCTTCTGATTTAGAAAAGAAACAAATTCATTCGTTGTCATGTACAGAGTGACTCGGTGTCGTCTCATTAGCAAAAGGAGGGGGCTTGCATGCAATGCTTTCTGGTGATCAAATAGTTGTAAAATAATTTTCAGCTTAAAATGGTGCTATTAGCAGCAAGGATTGTAATTAAATTGGTAACAATAGGTCTGTTTTACAGTTGACTGGTAAGATCTGATGAATAGAGTAGCTCCTTGAAGGGGCTCAGGGAGGCTTTTTTCTGTGTAGTATGATGGTTGCACTTCTGTCCGCGTGACACACATTCACCTTCTTCCAGTTCCTCTGGAAATCTGCCCATTTCCTAAATGAGTTTTTTTTTTCACATTTGAAAAGTCATTCTGCTCCTCTAGACTGAGATTTTCAAGTGGAAAGGACAGTTTGCAACTCTGAACTCCTTCAAGCAAGGAGGAGGATTACTCCCCCACACGGTAAATTTGGTTTAGTGTGTGATTGCTTTGAGCAGTAGCTGGGTCGTGATCATAAACCAGGTTTTTTGAAATGTATGAGTTTTAGGAGAAACCTTGACATAGCTGTGAAAGCACAGTTGGGGTACATTTAATCATGTATGGAAAGTCTCTGATGGGTGTATCTAGACAGTTTATCCTGTGTGATGTTGTTAACAGACTGG
The DNA here is from genome assembly GCA_039877255.1 of Loriculus beryllinus. Classification (NCBI taxonomy): domain Eukaryota; kingdom Metazoa; phylum Chordata; class Aves; order Psittaciformes; family Psittacidae; genus Loriculus; species Loriculus beryllinus. Next base: position 15,447 of record JBCJKH010041927.1, on the reverse strand, counting down.
ATGCAAACAAATTGTCTTTTGAAAACAGAAGAACAAAAAGCACTTAGGCACTGTGGACTATATATAAATCCACATTTTCATTGAAAACTCCACTGAATATGGAAGTGCTTGTAAATAAGTGGTGCTGACACTGTGGCCTAAGAAGAGTTAGGAGAAGTATTCTGCTTTTTTTCTGCAAATAATTTAATAGGCAGCTATGTAATCAAAGAATAAGTCTCTTTAAAAACCATCCCTTCCACATATATCTGACTGTTTCTGTTTGGACCTGCAGGTCCCCTTCCTTCTCCACTAACTATTCTATGATTCTATGATTCTATATGTGTTGTCACTTAGATTTTAGCATGAGTTGTGCACTGTAAGTCATTGCTTCCTTTGCAAATCACGGTGGGTCATTTTGAAGAAGTAAGATTTTAACTTGAATATTATGGTAAATTGGGAGCAATTCAATATATGGCGATAGAACAGCTAAAAAGCTAGATGCTTCCCCCCAAAACAAAACGAAACAAAAACTTGTGCAAATAGCATGGAATTGTAAGCTCACCTTAGACAGCTTAATAGCATTATTTTGGGGTGTCGTTTGTGTTTATTTTTTCGTTTTTTTTTTTTTTTTGGGAAGATCAGTTTCCCAAAAAAACATCAGACTGTGGAGTGGGAGTAAGCATCTGGAAAATTGTGTCGTTTTTAATTATTCCAGTGCAAGCATAGGAAAGGGTAATTGCTCTTCACCACTTCTCTAGCACAGTCCATTTTATATGGTGGAGCAAGGAGTCAAACATTTAATTCCATCTGGGAAGAGAGTTCCTGTTTATTTCTTTCACTGCTTTTCAGCCTCTTAAAAACTAAATGCTTTGGTGTCATTTTGAAGGGTTGCTCCTGCGGCTCTCACTGTGTCTTGTGAAGTCTGAGTAAATAATGGAACTGCAGGTGATAGTAAACCTAAAAGTTTAAATGCAAAAGCTTGTATTGATTTAATTCCCCATTAAATTAGGTCATTTTGTGGTTCAGTACCCATGCATTAGAACATGTAGGCCAAACACAAAATATCACATTGCCTTGCACAGTGCTTGGAGTTACTCTTGGAAGAAAATGAAGCTCACTGTTGCTCTGCCTGTGTGCACTTATCTGTGCTATTGTCTTTACGTTTGGATACTGCTTAGGAATAGAAAGCATTAAAATCCCTGCTGTCCTGATTACCTGCAAATTCAACTTTTCCTGCTGTGTTTTGCTGGTGACCTGTTCATGAAATCAGACCCTGTTTTTAATACTGTTTTGAGATTGCTGAATAAGAATCCTGCTTTTAGTGTCCTGTGTTACTCTGTATTGTTCTTGTTGAGCAATAAAGTCACACCTTTCATATTGAGGAAGATTTATACAGTGCAGGACAAGTTCTTTCTCCAACCTTCTGCTTTCATCCATGAGAGTCAAGAGTCAAAGGCTTTGCTGGAATCCTCCTCTGTTTTTTGTAGCATGGTGTGCTCTTTGTAGAGCTAAGGGGAATTAACCTGAACATGAACTGATACACGAAATGAGCATCTGAGATTCTAGTCTAGTCCTTTTTTAGCTATGAAGTTAAGCAATCATCCAGTTGGATGGTTGTGAATAGCATTTGGATCAAGCCCTTGTACTTTATTTTTTTTTTCATTCTGTGATAGTGGTTGGCCATATAGGTAATGCAGGGTTTGCTTTCTTGTGCTTTGGCTTTATTAGCACCAGTGGGATTTTAGGCTTCTTAGTTTCCATTCCAGTTGCTATTCTTTCCTCTATATTAATGGACATTTTGAATAAATCATTGTGAGGTGAGGCAATGCATGCTGTAGAGAAAAAGAAATCCTTGCACCAGCATATCTGAACAGGTTTCATGTCTTACTCTGACATGAATTGCAGGGCCATTACATGTGTAACTTAATGAGTTTTCTTTAAATCAGAGAATGCATATGCGCCTGCCTTACGTGCCCAAGTGCTATACGAAAAGAAAGCAACTCAAGCACACTTAGTTTTTCTGTACTATATGTTATCTATATAGCACATAATGTAAGCACTGCTAGTGTTGCACTGAAATCCTGTGTCTGGACCAATATCCTTTTGTGTTGGGAAGAATTATCACCAAAGAAACTAATGTCATTGCTGCCTGTATTTAGCTAATATTAAGTTATAGTTGGCACTGTACAAAATTAATTCATGTTGGGACATACCGTGAAATGTTAATTATCAGAACAAACACTGTTGAATTGGCTCTTACTGCTCCTGGTTCATGATAAGAAAATTCCTAGAGGGAAAACAAAAATATCAACTCTGCTCTCCCTGTGTGACTTTTCCTGGAGAATCACTGCAAAGATAATGTAGTGTTGGATTTTCCTATATATTGATGCACATTTGCTTGTCTCACCTACCAGGCAAGATGAAAGCACCACCAGAGGATGTCTTGTTTCCCATGTCTTAGGCTTTGCCTGTACTGTCTCATGTGAAAGAATTTATGAAGTCCTGAGACAACAGCCACATATTGACACACACTGCGGTAGCACCTGAGCAAGTACCATCTTTTCCTGGTTCCACCTAAGGACAGCAAACACATGTACCTGGCAGAAGCCTTTATGTGCTCTGAGCAGACACAGATTAGAGCGGATAGAAGGGTGAGGAATGAGTGTGCAAGAAATGAAAGCCTTAAAGTTAATTTAGGATGAGATGAATCACTATAGGAACAAACACTTATCTCTTATAGAGGCAGCTGCCTTTCAGGTGTCTAAGTTGGAACAGATGAGTTTCTCACTTCCAGGTGAACCTTGTTTTGGAGTTAGCAGTGACTAAAGAGAGGACATGAAAAATCTTGCAATATGCCTGTCGTTTCTTAAATCAAGGCCTGGGGAGCTGCTGGAGGGGATTTTCCTTTTCATCTGAGTGGGGTACACTGTTGTGGCCATGGCTAGTCAATTCAACTGTCTCTGGCGCTGTCCTTTTCCCAGCCTAATTTTAGAGTACTTGAAGCCAGCCTGGGAAGAGACACTGCCCAGGTGTTAACAGCTGTGATGTAGAAAGGCTTCAGCTGGGCTAATTATGCAGGTTTGAATTTGCATGGGAGCTGGCACATCAAAGCCTGTGTGGCTTGGTCACTTTTATCTCCCCACAGATCACGTATTGATAAGACTGATACCCTACAAGCTGCGTGCTTTGATTTCACCAACCAGAGTCAGCTGACTGTTGTTACTGTAAAGACTAGAACTGAGTGGGAAATGAGAAACAATTTCTCCGAACTTACAGCAACTGGAAACACAGTTGATTATTATAAGAGAACAACAGCTGATTCTGTAAATAACATGGGGTAGCCAGTTTTGATTTGCTCCACCCTTAGTCACTCAGTTTGAAGCAGTGTTGGATAAAGGCTAAATCCATAGGCTCACTGGCACTAGCATTAGGAAGTTACTGGTGCACATTCCCTGGAGCAGATGAACTCTGATACTATTTATTGTCTTGATTTTCAAGTGGAAGGAGTCTGATGAAAGATGAAAGCCTAGCTATCAGCTGAGAAGCCCCATCTTTAGTAGCCGAATAAGTGTCTTCTTCTTTGGGTTCTGATTTTAGACGTCATACCCATCTTCTGCTTGGATTTACTTTTAATTTACTGTGTACATTAAAATTTATTGCTTCTTTTTGTAAGAATGGCATGTATTAGTTCTGGTTTAAAAACAAAAAGAAGAGAGTTGCCAAATGCCTCTAAAAAAGAAAAAGTCTTCTCTGTACTCTAACCATTCTTTAAATGTCCTCAAGCAGACAGCTGAGTTAAAACTAAAATTATTTAAGTGGAAGACATATGCCAGGGAATTAGTGAGAACAGTCTGGAGTAAGGCTATGCTTATTACTTTGACGTTCATAACAATTCTATGAGCAGTAAACTTGCATTCTCTGCAAATTTCCAGTGGTAACAAGACCTGTGCAGAAAGACGTAGTTTGACTGTCATGCCCTACTCCTCTCTTCTTAATTTCCAGAAAAGCCTTCAGGTATTTCATGAGTGGGAAGGAATGTGCAAGGTTTCAGATATCAAGCTTGCCTCTGTCCCATGGGGAGAAGGAAGTGTACTTGCAGGTCCAAACAGAAACTGTCATATATGTGTGGAAGGGAAGGTTTTGAAGAGACTTATTATTTGATTACATTGATGCCCATTAAATTATTTGCAGAAAAAAAAGCAGAATATTTGGCGTATGCAAGCCTTATTTTACACGTGTTTTTTGACTCAGCAACATCTTCCCTTAACCAAATACTTGTAATAAAAATTAAAGAGTTCTGTTCGATAAAAAAGAGATTTGCTTGCTGCTAGTAACTAAAGATTTAGTACTTAACTCTATTCACTTCAAAGCATCAGTTTGCCATTTGCATCTCTGAGATCTCAAAAAGTTGTTTATAGGCACCTACATGCTTTCACAGAGAGATGATTATTACACACATGCTCACGTACATTGCACAAAGATAGGTTGCATTGCATGACATACTATTCCTGAACTGTCAGAGAGTTCGATTCTATTGTCCTTTATCATTTTGTTTACATCTGAGTGTCTGCAGGTGTCTGGAGGTGTCATTCCACTGAAAATCAGACAGCTGAGCCAGGAATAAAATGTTACTCCTAGAAAATAAGATTGCTGTAACCTTCTAGACAGGGGCATGCAATTGTCTTCAGTCTTCTAAAGCCATCTTGCTGCAGGTTAACTTGTTGATTGCTATGCCTCAGGTGGCTGTGCACTTACCATACTGCTGCTTGGCAGTCGCATAGCAAAATAAAAAGTTCTATCAAACTATTGACTGCAGTGAGAACTGTGGGTGAGTCACACCACGTTGGTGCTGATAGCATACTTTATTTTCTTCCCCAGTGTTGTAACGTTACGTGCTGTAAATGTCACAGAAAATGCTAAAATCACATCTTTACATCTAGGCCTTTCTTCAGTCCTTCCTGTATGAATAGCTGTGTGTCTTTGTCTATGAAAGTGTCACATTTCACCCTGCTGATCCAATTTATTTGGTCTGAACACTTGGCCTGATATTTTTATAAAAAGACGTTCTCTCTGCCCAGAATCTTATTTGTGTCATGGTCTGTTCCTGTTAAAGATGAATGAAGGCTTGTCAACAAATAATCTATCAAATAAATTAGAATCTGATCCAAAACCTCATTGACGTCAACAGAGAGACTCATACTGACTTCATTGGTCCTGCAGTGTCCTTTTCATGCGTCCTTAATGCCTGTAAATATATCTATTTTAGAATGAAAATATTTTCCCCACAGTATGGTTTGTGTTTTCTTTTAAAGTCTGTGTAATGATGAGGAAATATTGAGCAAACAAAACTAGAATTGTGCAGTTTAGACATAATTTGGCAGATGAGTGATATCCTGGAAAAGCAACTGTGTGCACAGTATAGTGAATACCTGTGGGATTAACTTTAAATATCCTGAAATCAGGCCAGTAGCACCTTGAAAACTCCCATGCTCTTCCTTCATGGTTGTGCCAACAAGGATCCAGTGTTGTACTTTGTACTACGTGCATGGAGCCACGTGTGGCAGAGTTGTGCTTCTTGCTGCAGGCAGACAGGTCCACCCACGATCCTGGTTTGGAACTCCAGAGCTGGATTGCTGGAGGAGGGTGAATGTTTAAAAACAGATAAGCCCTTTTTTCTTTCCCATAATGTAGCTATCTTTGGTGGCTCTTGTGGATCTGTGTCAGCAGAGTGATGTTTATAGTACTTCTTCAAGAGGAAGTTTATCTTTTAGAATACTAAATAATGAAGGGGGGGGGGGGGAATGGAGGAGTGGGGAGAGAAGGTTGCAGATAGTGTGCTCGAGCAAAATAGGCAAGCAGGCAAATTCTGGCATGTAATTTCAGAACAAGGTTTGATCATAGCTACAGAAATGAAAAATAAGTGCTCTTCCTTGAAATGGAGAGAAAGGCTTGATGCTGCGTGCTCAGCTTATTTCTAATAGCAGAAACGCTTGACTTGGAGCAGAATCTGTGTGACCCAAGTAGAGTAATGGGAGAAGCACCATCTCTTTTGCCCTCAGTGCAACACTAAGGTGCCTTGGGAGGGGATAGCTTCCACAGAAAGAGAGAAAGAAATCTTGCTGCCAGAACTGCACAGATGGTGAGGGAAAACCAAATCTTTTTGGGGAAAGCAGAGAGGCTTAAAAATCTCCACAAACCTGATGAGCCTGGAACTGCTTGGGTTGATGCTCCTTGTCTTTCCTGTATTTTCATGTGGTGAAGGAACGGATGAATGAACATTTCCTTCCCCTCAGATGAATCATAGAATCATAGAATTGTTAGGGTTGGAAACGACCTTAAGATCATCTAGTTCCAACCCACCTGCCATGGGCAGGGACACCTCACACTAAACCATGCCACACAAGGCTTCGTCCAACCTGGCCTTGAACACTGCCAGGGATGGAGAACTTACCAGTTCTTCGGGCAACCTGTTCCAGTGCCTCGCAACCCTCATGGTAAAAAACGTCTTTCTTATATCCAACCTGAACTTCCTCTGGCTAAGTCTGAACCCGTTACCCCTTGTCCTATTGGGGTAATCCCTGATGAAAAGTCCTTCTCCAGCATCCTTGTAGGCCCACTTTAGATATTGGAATGCTGCTATGAGGTTTCCTCTCAGCCTTCTCTTCAGGCTGAACAGCCCCAACTTTCTCAGCCTGTCTTCATATAGGAGATGCTTTTGCCCCTTTATCATCCCTGTGGCCCTCCTCTGGACTGCTCTGACAGCTCCATGTCCTTTTTATGTTGAGGACACCAGAAGTGCACACAGTACTCCAAGTGGGGTCTCATGAGAGCAGGGTAATCTTCATTTAGCACAAGGAGCTCCATGAGACAAGTTCCTGCAAGACTCTCATTTTTTAAATTGGAATTAGGATGTGTGATGTAAACTTTAGAACATTTTATTCCTCAAAGATTTATGAGTACTTTCATGCCAGAGATCAGTTTTGTATAAATGGGTGTCCATGCAGAACAGCTATGCACCTGTTTTTACAATGTTCCTAAAATTATAGCTCCTAACATTTCTGTATAAGTATTTATGAGTTTAAGATCTATTATCCTTTGATCATAGAACTACTACTGTTTTTTAAAGTTTAATACTGTTTGATGAGTAACAAACTGGAGAAGAACTAATAATTTTTTTTCAATTAGGCTTATCTGGCATCTCATCTCAACAACTACCACTACAATCAACTTCTAAGAAGACTCACAAGCTACAAAATGTATTAATCTTATCCAGAAAATAAAGAAGTATTTTGTATTGGAACATGAATAGGCAAATCTCCTTGTAGGTAGATATTGTTAATAGTTTTTGAAGTCAGTCCATTTCTGCAGCACAAAACAACTAAATATAGCAGAGCTGGAAGAAGTATGTAAGAATGTTGGACTGTGGTTGAGAGTACGTAGGTTAATCTGTAATTCAGCAGGTGTCTGGTTAAAAATGCTGAGCCTTATTTGTAAAGTCAATGTCATTAGTTTTAAATAGATGTTACCACAAACTCAGAATCTCCACAACTGTTCATTAATCACTAGGCACCGAGGTGTAATTTTCATATAAAGACCTATCACATCTGTCCCCTCATCTGCTCTTTATGAGTCATTAGTTTTTTGAATTTATGGAACAAAGAAAATCCATTATGTTCTGCAGTCAGATAAAAGGTAAATGCTGAAGTCCTTTAAAACCAATTTCAAGTACTTTGACTGGTATATTTACATTATTTACAGGTTGTTTAAGTGAAGTTGCTGCAAGAGCCTCATCAAACTTCTTTCAGCTAAAAAACAATTGTTATGTCAATTGAAAGTGATGAAATTGCCCCAGGAGACTAAGACAATTTAGAAATAGAGGTGTAGTGAATACCATGAGTAACAAATGAAAAGAAACATCTTCCATTTTGTCAATTTGTATAGGTAACAGCATCCCAAAATCAAAGTCACATTTAATCAATTAGCACTGATTTCTCAGAAATAAGAACAAAATAGTTTTATTAGAGTTCTATTTATTAGCTCTAGATTGCCTAGAGCTTTATCTACTGAAAATGCCATTACAAAACGGTTATTAAACTCTAATATTCAGTGACCACTACAAGAATATAATTTAATTCAACATCAATAAAACTGGTATCTTGCATTATGCATATAAAAGTATTCTAAGGTTTGACATAATGACTGTATATTTTTTTAATAGTATACTATTTAAACTTTTTTTTCTTTTAGTTAAATTTTGACGCAAAATCTGTTTAAAGAGATTTGTAAATACATTTTCTAGAATCATAGGTAAAATGAATAGAATTTAAAGAATACATCAGTGTAATTAGTAACAAGTTCAATCAAATTTTGGACTATATCAAATCACTCCTCAACCAAATTATGTGAATGTTTCAGACTACCCTACTCTAAACAGACTGCAGTAGCATAGTCCTAGCAGTACTGCATGCAGCTAAAAGAAATAAATGAGAAATATAAATAAAAGTATTAAAAAATACATTTTTCTTCTTACCTTTTTCCAAAGCATAGGCTTTAAAACTAGTTGCTTCATTAAAATCTTTATCCACTGGCTATTTGTCCATTGTAGAGTAGGAAATGGACTAAAAATTTTGATCACCCTTTTTGACTCAGAAATGGTTGAAATCAATACAGACAAATCTTTCACAGTGCTTGGGATATATAGAATCATAGAATCATAGAATAGTTAAGGCTGGAAAGAACCTTAAGATCATCTAGTTCCAACCCCTCCGCCGTAAGCAGGGACACCTCACACTAAACCATGCCTCCCAAGGCTTTGTCCAACCTGGCCTTACACGCTGCCAGGGATGCAGCACTCACAACTTCCTTGGGCAACTCATTACAGTGCCTCACCACCCTCACAGTAAAGAATTTCTTCCTCATATCCAATCTAAACCTCCCCTGCTTAAGTTTTAACCCATTACCCCTTGTCCTATCACTGCAGTCCCTAATGAAGAGTCTCTTCCCAGCATTACTATAGGCTCCCTTCAGATATTGAAAGGCTGCTATGAGGCCTCCATGCAGCTTTCTCTTCTTCAGGCTAAACAGTCCTAACTTTCTCAGCCTGTACTCGTATGAGAGATGCTCCAGTCCCCTGATCATCCCCATGGCCCTCCTCTGGACTTGTTCCAACACTTCCATGTCCTTTTTATGTTGAGGACACCAGAACTGCACACAATACT
>JBCJKH010041926.1:0-14142 GCA_039877255.1 Loriculus beryllinus | reverse complement strand
GTCACCCTCTTATTGGACACACTTGCTCTTGAGACAGAAGTAAGTTATATTCTTGCTTTCAATCAGATAGACAAACTAGAAAATAATGCTGAATTACTGTCTAAAACCCCAAAACCTAGCTGAGAAAGGCCTTTGAGAGAATACTGGATATTCTGACTGACCTTCTCTTTTAATATATCTGTGGAATATGGAAAGTTGCCTTCAGAAAACCATCACATTGCAGAATTGATTATTTCATTGTCATAGTGTGTTGCTAGCATTTGAGACTTGCATGCCTTTTAGACATTGCTACCTTTGTGACTCGCATGATGAGAATAAATCACATACCACACCATATTTTAATCACTCACATTTTATAGAAGAGCTCTTAGCAAGCTAAATGAAGTATGGCGAATAGCCTTTTAGCTGCCTATTAGTACCTAAATTTAATACCTAAATTCTCTGTCTGGGTAAAGTTACTTTAGTCTGCAGCAGCTTGAGCAGAAGAATTTTAATGGCAATGAGCAAATCTGGGCCAGGTGCTTGCAGCAAATCTGAGCAAGGCCCCAGCATGGAGACTCCCAGGTCCTGGCAATGGGAATGACCCTGAGTTTTCAGGCACTGCAGGTATTCTGCTCCCAGGAGTCAAAACTTCATGGAATAAATGAAGACTGCAAATTCTGGGGAGTCTGGTGGCTGTGATCAATCCTCTTTTTTTACAAGTGATAATGTGCTCATCCATTCTGGTCAGAAGATAATTCAAAGTTCAGTCAGAGGAACTTAATGGTGGCATAAAATTGACTAGGAAGCATCTGAGGACTGAAAGGCTTGTCAGGCTCCAGAGCAAGGACTGAAGGAGATGACCTCACAGGATTCTCATCTTCTGGAAAATCTGTCTGCTAAGGACAGACAAGATGTGAGTGCAAGCAAAGCTTTGTAGACAAAAGTAATGTCTTCTATTATCTATTTATATACCAATTAATACACTTATGGAAAAAGATCTGGTGAGCAATTAACTCATTACAGAGGTCTTCCAGGCAAGGCATTGTTCCAGGGTGCAATTGGGAGAACGCTCTCCTGGGGCTTCCATTATCCAATGAGCCTTTTGGGTGTTTTCTGTCAATGTTTAATATCTTGAATTTCACCAAAGTGCTTGATAAAGGTCTGGCTGCAGCAGTCTCATGGTACATGTTTCTTGTGGTCTATAATTAATCTGCTAACTGATCCCAGTTGGAGCACAGAAGCAAAGAAACTCTCAGTTGTGGTTACAAAAATGTGGGGATATACAAAAAGCAAAATCTTCTCATGCTTTTTGCAGGTTTTCACTAAGTTTCTCTGACTGAGGAAAACCCCAGCATTTAGTTTGCTCACTCATGTGTTTTAAGGTAGTGCTTCAGGCAGGTGAGTCCATGTGGAGGATGCAGTACAGAAGCCAGCTGTGAAGAGGTAAGGGAGGCAGTTTGTAGAGTACAAAGAAGGGGAGGGAAGCAGAAAAGCAATCAACTCAGGTATGAACAGGGGATCCAGATCACCTTGGTTAATTATAGAGAAAACCTAGCCTGCAGCAAAGTCCAGTAGGGTCTAAAGCATAGAGAATAAGTGAAGATAAAAATATATTGACAAATAACGTGCTTTTGATCATCACAGAGTTCCCCATTCTTAAAGTCAAACCCCTCTCTCTCCTACACCGTTAACAAATCCTGCTAACTTTGAAGCCTGCTGTGATAGACAGCATTTTCTTTACTGCCTTGTTTTGAGGTGGTGTTGTGAGGGACGGTGTGTGTGTATCTTTTTCAACGAAGAGAGAAGCTCTGTTGGATAAAGGGAGGTCCTGCTGGGCAGGGAGGTGAGTAGAGATGATTCTGGGAGGGGGGTCCTGAGCAAAGGAAGAAGGTGGTCTAAGGGATGTGTGTGGCTGGGGACCTTGCTGAGATGGTGCTCAAAAAGGCTTCCCTGAGAGATGTGGGGAGTGTTCAGAGTTGACAGCAGTCCAGAAATGTGATAAACTGGACTAAAGAAAACCTAAAAAGATCTCATGTGTATGGATATAGTGGTAGGGAGCACGCTCCATTCAGAAACCCCACTTAGTTCTACTGTGTTTGTTTCCTCTGTATCTGGTTAGTGCCTGTTCAAAGAAAAAGGGGGTTTTCAAATTTCAATGCTCTCAGGTGGTCTGGACTCACCACCCTGAAAGCTGTGGCTCACCCTATGTGAGCTACACTCCTACTATGTCGATCTAGTTGGGAAGATGATTGTGTGCCTTTTTTTGCCATTATAAAATGAAGCGTTAGTAAAAAAGAGAAGAACAAAGGAATAACTAGAGGTTATCCTGTGAGCTGTTCTGACTTGAGGGATTTCAGCTTGCTTCTAAGTGTGTTTGGGTTATTTTTTCTTTCTGATGATCTTTTTAGTAATGAGAATGCAAGTTATTTAAAAGGTTTAGAAATGTTGATGGTGCATTTTTATTGGTCTGTTGGGTGTTTAAATTGCAAATATACTCACAATCATGCTTTACAAGGCAAGCTCTTCTTGAAAGATTTATGGCTATAGTCACATTGGAGTATAATAAATTTAACATTGGATATGAAGCTGTATTCATCATGGCTGTCCTTATTGGATTACTCTTTGAATAAGTTTTCATAGCTGTTACCTGCTCTTGAGACTTCATCAAGTAAATCTGAGTGCATGACACTAGCAGGAAAAGCTTTCTGGAAGCTGTGGAAGTCACCACCTGACGTACAAGGACTGGAAACCGATGTGTGTGTATGTCTGTCCAGGGGCCTGCTAGTGGAAGCAGGTCTCCTCTGTGCTTGTCTAATGGAGATGAAATCAGAAGTGAGGTCCAGACTTTAGAAACTGCCACTTTTGCACACACTTCCAGATACCTTTAAGGTAGCAAAACCAGAAGCAGAACTAAAGAGGTTTTTAAATAATTTAAGATCCATTTCAGCTGTGGGGCAGATATTGTTTTTATTATGGACTGGATGTGCCTTTTGGGTGTTTTCTTCAGAAGTAGATTGAATTTACTAATAATTCAGCACCCTAAATTCAGTTGTTCATTTTAGTTCTCTTCTTGATACTGTGATTGCATTGACTGATCAGCTGCAACAGAAACAGCATCCCCATCTAAATGGCTTGCTGAACTAAACACCACTGCATGAACAGTGACCTTAAAATCCCATCTATTCTGAATGAGTTGCCTGGTAGAGGTATGTGTCTTGCCTTCCCATATTCATGCATACCAAAAGTAATCAAAGTTGCTTTTCTGTTCTTGTTTTGAGTTGTAATTTACAGCACAGCTCTTGTGCTCCACTCCATTCTGAAGTAATTAGGAGATTATTTTGGTCAATACGACTGAACTATGATTTAATGCTTTTCAATGGCTAGTTGCATTAGTGACTCTTTAAGGATTAGAAGCTTAATGAAATGCACACATCACGGCAGCTATTTAATCTTTTTCTCATACAAAATGTTCACAACGAGATAATAAACTATAGGAGTAAAAATCATTTTGACAAACCTGTCTAGCTTTGAGGCTGTGTGAAGTGAGAGATAATTACCTGTGGGCCACTTCTGCTACACCAAGGATTATTGAAAGGGCAGCTTTCAGTAAAGGTGTAACGTTCCTTTGTAGACAATTGCATACCGAGAGATGTATCTTCAAACACATGAAAGTGTGTGTTTGCCAACAAGTTACTTTACATTTCCCAGTTTTATTTTCTTTTAAAAATTTCAAATATTGTACTGGAAGGAGTTACTCTTAGGAATCAACTAGATTTGAACCAGTTATCACAATTAAATAGAACAGCTAAGCTGCTCTGGTAACCTTTTGCATTCTTAAACAGTTATCATCTCATTCCGATTAGTCAAACAAAATCTCTCTCTTTGGGTTATAGAGCTGAAATTCTCCAAGGCTGATGGAGAAGCCAAAGGCTTCATTTGGCAGCTCTCCAATGTGAAACAGGTTTAGTATCTCAGTCCAGTTTGCAGTAGACAGACAGGTCTTTCTCCCTGTGTATGTGTTGTCTTCTACTTCACGCCTGTACTAGGAGCCCTTTGTTCTTCTCTGCATTAACTGTGGGACACAGGTAACAGAGAGAGGACCAGTCTTATTCTGCACAACCTGTTAAACCCGTGGCACTTCTTGGAAGTAATTAACCTCCGAATGCTGCTGGAGAAGGGATTTATGCCACAAAAATAGAAAAAGAAAAATAAGTTTAAAATTACTCATCTTCCAAAATTGTTTCTAAACTCAAGCTAGAGTTCTAGTGCTGATCTACTGCAAGATAAAATGAGATGAAGGCTGGATGCTTTTAGGCCAGGTTGGACAGGGTTTTGAGCAATTTGATCTAGTGGAAATTGTCTCTGCCTATGGCAGGGAATTGGAACTGGATCAGCTTTAAGGTCCCTTCCAATCCAAACCAAGCTGAGATTCTATGTTTTCCCACCCTCTTTTCCTCCCCCTTAGCTCCCCTTTAACTGGTACATGTGGAGATGTGTGCTACTAGAATTTGTCTCCCACCTCCATAGAGAACATCCTCAGATTGTCCTTCAGATAAGATAAGGAAATAAATGAAGCTGTTGCATTGGAGACATTACATATATGCAGAGTTGTGCTTACTCCTGGGTTTGGAAACCAAGAAGAAAAATATATTCAAACAGAAAGGCAAATGCTATGTTGTGAACAGCATCCTAGAACTTTAGAAATGGAAAATTTGTTATATTTAAAAAGGACTTTAAAAATAAATGGAATAGAAGAATAAGGTGGCTGAAATTTGTTTCTCATTAAACCTTACTCTGGGTTTTGCATATTTTTCCTTTCTTTGACAGCTTTTGTAAACACAATCGATTTGCTTTGTAAGTGGTTATAAAATGGAAATTGCCCCTTAAATTGTGTGGTTTTGCTGAAAGAATGTGGACCAACAGTTCAGAGTGAGCATAGTAAGTTTTTATATTGCAATGTCTTCTGACAGTCTCTTGTTCTCCTTTTTTTTTTTGTGCTGCTCTAAAACATTGGGAGAGCTGGGAATGGAAAGGGAGAACAGGATGTCTTTCTTTTTAGATTTATATAACTGTTCAGGGAGGAATAGAACTTGCATAGGGGAAATCTCATTTATCATTGCCCCTACTTCTAAACTTGGACTTCTAAGACAGATGTGAGGAGGATGAATAAGACTCCAGGGAGGTTGAAATGTATTTTCTTAGGGATAATAGCAAGACTTCCTAGAGAAAACTCTCTTGTTTCTGTAGACTAGATGTCCTTAATCTGTTATTCTGACACCTCTCTCCATATTTCTGCCTTCCTGGTAATCAAAGCTGAAACGATTCTCAGAATTTCTACATTGAAATGAACTGCTTTCTGGTGCTGTAGTTCAGTGGTGATATTTTTTAGAGGGTAGTTTAGAGGTTTAAGTCTGTATTACACTCAAGTTCAGAACAGAACATACAATAATGTACTGGTTATCCAAGTAAACTCTAGTTCATTATTCAAACACATATTTGACTTTTTGATGCTGTGCTTTTAGATAGTCAGTTTTTCAAAACTAAGTTAGAAAAGGCAAAATATCTTTCAGTATCATTTGAAAGCATATGAGAATGGAATAGATGCCTTTTATCATAGAACTGTACCAAAGTAAAAAGCTCAGATGATGGTTTTAGACTCTGCTGCCACAAAAAGGAAATGTCATTGTTTGGTTCTATCTTTTCTTACTAATGAACTAATTGACTGAGCCCAAATGTTGTGACCTGTGTCTGTGAATGTGCTTGATTTATATTCAACTTATTCTGTCAAGCTGTACTACAGCTACCTCTCTTGTTGCTTACTTGTGAGGTGATGTGATGCTTGAAATGGTTCTTTTCATCTTTGAGGTGGGTCCTAGAATCTGCTAACTAGGCTACCCAGCCACACTGCCCCTTCCTTTGTGTTTGCTCACTGGCAGTCCCTCCACTTTGCTGTACATAATAAAGAAACTAATTAGAAGCAGTATTTTGAGGGCAAAGTCATGTTTTGAATGGGAATTTAAAGGTTGCATGGACAATATCTGAAGGAAAGGCAGGGTACTTAAGTGATGCCATATTGCCTGGCCAAGGAAGAAAGCAGAGGAAAAGAGAATATGATCTCATTCACCTTTATAAAACAGGGCCTGTAGTGTAATAAATAGCCAAGTGAACCTGTAATGAGGGAAGTACAGCTATGGGAAAATCATGAGCTTAATGCATCTGCGTTGGAATGGTGAGCAGGAGCAGGTAATAGCCTCATTCACAACTTTCTTGAGAAGGAAATAATGGCAAACAGAAATCAATATTTCTTCAGTATTTCTGGCAATAGAAGCTATTCCCTCTTCAGAACTCTCTAGCAACTCTAGAAATCAGGAGATGAAAGTACAGACCTGAGAAGGATCTTAAGAGAGCAGTACCTGCACTAGACAGGCTGTGCTGGAAATCGTTTCAAGTTAGGTAACAGGTAAAAAGGCAAGGTGGAACTGTAGAATGTATGGAGGAGAGCTTATTGAAAGAGAGGAGCAACACAGAGCTCATTAAGGTGTGTGCTGCAGGATAGACCAGGCTGTGACATTAATAATGAGAATTCTCAGGTGATTGCTGCCAGAAACAACTTTGTGTGAGTCAGAGCTGCAGGAATTCATAGCAGCAGAAGCCAAAAAACATGTGCAAGGCTTATGCATAGACAGAAAGGATTTAATAACCTAAATGTACCTCTTAACAGGTTCCTAAAGGGAGTTTCCAGTGTGATGAGGTTTTAATTCTCATCTTCCACCCACTTGTTGAAGTTATAAGTGACCCAGTGTTCTAAATACCTCAAAATCAGACACTTGAAAATCGGGTTTTGGCTTTTACAAACCATGCAAATAACCTGGAAGTGAGAAGAAAACAAAAGATATTTGCCTCTAAAGAATGCAGACTCCTGTGAAGCGGTGGGAAGAGTTAGTCATAAAGTGTTGGTATGTGGACTTCCCTTGTTGAAATACAGTCTTGCGTTTCCCAGCACTGTAGAGCAAAATTAAACATCCTGGTGAATGCAGAACTGGCCATGGATGCTAACAGAGGATAAGTCATGATCTATTCCCTGTCAGGGGGATATTGGAATGACAAAAGACACAAATCGCTGAGTCTTAATATCCTGGGCCAAAGACAAACTCTAGTTGCAAGAAACTAAAACTACATTTGGTGAATGCTTTACCCATAGGTGGTAGCCAAATTCTAGGGCTCTAGGAAGACTTAAATTTTAGCTAGCCATTTATAAAGGAGGTTTATTGTATTTAGCAAACTTTGTGGTTGAGATAGATATCCATCTGGGGGGTCCAGCCCCGTACTAGAAAGCTGGACTACTGTGTATCTCCAGAGAGAATGTGAAGGGACTTAAGCATGTCTGGAAACATAAGAGCATCTTAGTAGAAAAATTGTGATGGATCAGCATAGACGATTGATAGACATGACTGTTGGCATGTAGAGAGTATGAATTTATTATGTATGAAGTCTTAAGCTTAGTGGTTACTCTTTTCTCTACACACATGATTCGCTGCTTGTACTACGCATTACTGTCTGTGTGGCTAGAGGAAGAAAACTGATCTGGTGTTCACCTTGCATGTGAACTGCTGGGCAAGGTATAATCAAGGTTAAATGCAATAAATAAGAAGACTTATCCCAGGGGAGGCCTTGAGTTTTCTGGGATGGAGAAAATGTGTTGAAAGACACATTCTGTAGTGAGGATTGAGAGGTTTTTCGTACAGCAAGAAATGAATCTGAATATTCATCAGTGTTGGAAAAGGTGTTTCAAAGATTACAACAAAGACAGTTTTTGTTCCATTTCTTCCTGGAGCCAGATGTGAAATTCTTGAGATGGGGGAAGGATACACTTGGTAAGAGAGCAATGGCTAGCAGACACGTTGCTGTCTGAACACAGCTGCTGTACAGGCTTGTTGGCTGAGCTATTGTTACTATCGCAGCTTTGTGCTCTGTTTTCAACATATTAAACATCTATCACCTGCTCGAAGGTGCCATTTGCATTGAACAAAAAGAGAGTTTTCCAAAAGCCCTTTCCAAAATTCTTAAGGTCCCTGGAACTGCTGGAGCTGTTCTTTGTCAGCATCAAAATAATACCAGCCAAAACCTCACGTGAGGCAGCTGCTCTTTTCACCCATGAACTATGGGTTATTGGCAAACAGCTTACTGAATATCCATCAAGGTCACCACCCCCAGAGGAAGAGGGTTTCTCCCAAGTCAAGAAAGAAACTAATTTTTGTTTTCTTTCGTTTTAATTGAGATGTTTGTAATATTTGTCTGGAAAGCTCTTTATTCTTCTGACACATCTCAAGTCCAGCTGTAGGGCTTTTAAATGAATGCAAAGGCATGGATGCTGTTCTTTGCCAAAACCAGACCGCATTTCTCCAATGGAGTTCCTAACCTTTGAACTGACTTTTTCTTCAGGAAGAATGTAGGTTGGCAGAAACCTCTGAAGGTAATCTGTATAAGCCCTGTTGCCTAGAGCAGATCCGCCTTTGGAGTTAGTGTGCTCCCCAGGGCTTTATTCCATTCAAATTTAGAAAATTTCCATGGATGGGGGTCTCATAACTGTCCTGTGTCCTTCTGGCAGTTGTTGATTGTCCTCACTGTGAAATATAATATATAAATATATATATACAATATATAAATTTACTTGTATCTCCCCAAAATCTAATTGAACTTTCCCTTACCACAGCTTGCATCCGTGGCTGCTTCTCCTATCACTGTGAACCTTCCAAGAATCTGGCTTTATCTTCCATATGGTTTCCAGCTGTTAAAGTTCTAGCTAAAAGAGTTGTTAGTTTTGGGGTAGGGGTGGAATTGGGAACTTATTGCTTTCCTTGCTAAGAAGCCTTGAATAAGATGAGTTTTGGCAGTTGAAATCAAAGCTGAATCACTGTGTATTGGTTTTGCTTTTTGTTAACCAGACTGTAGGGACCTAACTTTTGATAGGAATTTCCAAATTACCTGAGATCAAGCCAGGGAGATTCCTAGCAAGTGGCTGACAAGCAAACCAGCAGCTATCTTGCAATGCTTGAAGTGCATGCTCAGGGTTTCAGCATCTGTAAGTGAATGTGGGTTTTGGTACTCTTCTTGAGGACGGACTCTGTGTGATGATAATCATAAGACATCACCCAGATCATGAGGAGTTCCTGTCCATGGCAGGAAAGTTGGAACTAGATGATCTTAAAGTCTTTTCCAACCCTAACTATTTTATGACACCCAGCTCTGGAGTTCTTTCCTTGACATAGTGACTGTACATAGCAGAAGTAGAGGATGTTGCCTTTGCTGCAAGAAAATGATTTGAAGTAATAGCAGGTCTGCACAACAGGAAGTGTTTCCTTCCCCTGAGGAGAGACTTCATAGCTGTGAGGAGATGCTGTTTTACAAGAGAAGAACGCTGTTTAATTTCAAGACTGCATATAAACACGGTGAAGTGGATGAGGGAAAGAGGTTGACAGTTCTCATGAGCTTTACATGCAGTGGGGGCTGTTTTTCTTTGTTTATCATTCAAGTAAATTAAGTGGAAAGCTGTAACCCAAAAAGCTGAGAGGCACTTCCTTCCCTCCATGGCCTATCATCAAATGTTTTCCTTCAAGGGGGAAGTGAAGGAATTTCCAGAAAGCATATGATAATGTGTTGGCTTTCTTTTTATTGTCTTCTATTTGAAGAGGAAGGTGCTAAAGCAGTCGCATTTTGTGGTTTTTTTCTGGGTTTAGGTCACATCAAGACATCAGGTTATATTGAGAATGACAAGGGACTTTCATAACTAAGCAGAATACCTTGCTCAGCTGCTTTAACTTGAGAGTATTTTGGTGCAGAGGGGAGGAAATACACAGATAAGAAATAAGAGCTTCAACAGGCTTGGTTTTGAAAAAGTTTTGGTTTTTTTTAAAGTTTAAAATGCATGAAAAATCAAAGCATTTTTTAAAACGAAACCAAAACAAACCAACAAAAAACCCACCAAGACTGAAACCTCAAATAGCCTGTGAAATGAAATAAATGAGATTACAACACGTAAGCACTGTGAAGGGACCTGAAACCTTAAGAGAGCATCTACAACTCTCCCAGCAAGTGCAGGGCTACCATTAGCAAATGTTGCTACCTGCTTCACATGGACCTGTGGTGGGGACTTTCCATTATGGGCTGAGGAGCGAGAGAAGATCTGAGATGAGAAGGTGCCCAACCAAAGAGCACAGCCAAGTATAGAATATCTCAGTATTTTTAATGCTTGGTCCATTGTCCCCAGAGAAATGACTTACAGGAGATGTCATCCATGTTTTTCTGTCACCCCACTACTTGAAATATGATTGTAGTAGGAAGTCATGTGTTATAGTTGTGTGGGGTGTTATGGTATCCTTCACATGGTTTCACATGCTGTGTATTCACTGTGGCACACCGCGATCTCCAGCACCGCTCTGAGCAGTGAAGGCTTTCTCATGGGGGTTTTCTCCTCCTTTAGCACAATGATTGAAAAAGTTTTGTGCGCTGACTGATGCCTCTGCTCTGAGATATCGATTGGGTTTGTTGAAAATGGTCAAATGAAATCAAGTAGCACTTAGTTTGGTGCAGGCTGAAAAATTCATCTCTTGCAGGCTCTTGGAGATTAGATCACAATGGGCTGATTTTCTTTGCACATCTTTGCCTCAACTTGGCACTAAAAGCCCTTGTGATACCTTAGGTGAAAGACCACAGGAAATAGCTCAGCTGTATTTCTGAGGGTCTTTAAGAGAAACAAAAGAATGCTTCACTGTGCCACAAATAAGGACTGGTACAGTGACCTGACCCTTTCTCAAGCCCACCCCTAAGAAGTAAGACTGTCGTTTTTTTAGTCAATATTCCCTTCCAGTTTCCTGGATAGAAATAGTTGTGAATTTATTTTTGTCTTCTACTAAAAAAACCCCAACACACATAAAAATAACCCTAATACCCCAGACCTTTATATTTTACCTGTGAAGCTGCTTACTGTCATCACTGGGGCTTTGGTAAGAATTGCTGAACAGTCAGCTGAATAACGTTAATATTTTTCCATTTATTAAACCCATTTGGTAACTTGACAGAACTCCACAAAACCTGAGGTCATCTGTCTCCTGATGCCTCTGGGGGCTACAGCATTTTGCACTCAGCAATGGCAAAATTGTTCTTTCCACATAGCAGGAAAGCAGAAGTACCTCTCTGTCAGAAGGGATTGTAGAACCACGGAATGGTTTGAGTTGGAAGAGAGCTTAAGATCATCTAATTTCTATCCCCCTGGCATGGGCAAGTGATGCCTAACACTAGACCATGTCACTCAAGGCTCTGTCCAACCTGACCTTGAACACTGCCAGAGATGGAGCATTCACCACTTCTTTGGGTAACCTGTTCCAGCACCTCAGCACCCTCACAATAAAGAACTTCTCCATTATTGCTAACCTGAACGTCCCCTGTTTAAGTTTGAACCTATTATCAGCCTTTTTGGACCTGAATTCTGGGGTTTGTGCCCTCTAGGAGAAGCTGGTGGCACACAGATGAGGCAAGGCTGGCAGTGTGGGGCTATGAGAGTACAGCAGCAAAGTATTTGAGTGCATTTGCATAAAGCATCCAGCTAATATTGAAGAAGCACTTGGCACTACAGGAAAAGGGAGCAATGCAGAATAACTTTTTAGCCCATGGAGGATTCACACTGGGGAAAACTTCTGCATCCAAAGGGATGAAGAGAAGTTTTAAATAACTTTTCTTGTTGATAATACCTCAGTAGCCAGCTGTGGCTCCCTGTGCTGGATGAAATCTTTCCATAACAGACATACTCAGTGCGCTGAGCAACCCCTGAATGCAGGTATTCACCAGCTTAAAGGTTTTGGAGTGTGAATGATCCACATTAATGCAGTTATATTTACAACTGCATGTGGGAGGCTTCAGCAGTGAGCACTCTTCACCTTGTTTTACCTGATAGTTGCAGGTGTTTTTTCTGTAACTTCAGCTCTGATTATTTTATGCCTGCCCATTTGGAACATAAAGTTATTCATTGTGTCAGAACCGAATGGTTGTTCTCCTCCTGCACTGACAGCTAAATGGCTTGATCTGCATCTCTTGTTTGCGTCAACGTTCTCCTATTGTATTAGAACATTTTCAGTGGATTAAAGATTTGTTTAAAAAACACTTGATTTGGCCTTCACTATAGCATTAAATTCTCTTATTCTGTTTTCTGTGAAACAATTTGTTTCCTTTTGTTGTCTCTGCAAAAAGTATTTCAAGTGCTTGGCAGAAGAATAAACAGACATAGCTTCAAAATAACTCATGGAAAATAACAAGAAGTCTCTTAAAATGAATAGAAGAATAAACAGGTCTGGGGGAAGCTTATTTAACACTGCTGCAATAATAAATTGCCCGCTTCCAATGTTTTTCTCTGTTAATGACAGAAGTTCATTTTTTGAAGTCATCAGATGAAAGAAAAACTGGGGCTGCTTGCAACCCCCCTTGTAAACTCTGCTTCATAGCATTTCTTGAGGAACTTTGCTTTAATATATTAGCATAGGAAAAGCCAATAGATTTAAAGTAAGGATGTGTTTGATTTGGAAGTTTCTTAATCCTGAAGTCTTCTCTGTAAAATACAGCTATTTCCCGGTCACAAGCAATGCTATGTTGTGGGAGTTAGCAGCTCAAATGCAAGCTCACTTGCAGACTGTTGTCTGCAAACCCTGGTTTGAAGACAACAGTCGTCTTACCCAGCAGCATTGTGCATGTGCTTGAACTCCTTTAGGAAAAAAGAGGGGGAATGTTAATGGAATCCAGACCAAGAGCTTTTTTGTTAAACGTAGTTGCTTAGCTTTGTTGTAACAGTAGGGAAACTGGTAAATGCCAGTGTCTTTGGTGCTTTGAACACTCCTCACATCCAAGAACACCATGAGAAGAAAAAACCAGTTATTACATCAGATAGAAATATACATCAGAAAAGTATTATTGCTAGTGAGAAGCCCCTGGTGAGCTATTAGGCTGGATGGATTGCAAAATAGTTGTATGTTCCTCTCTCATGCTCTATCAAGTCACAAATGGACATAGGGCTAACAATGTGATCAACTGGTTGCTCCCATCTCCCCAGCATCAAACATTCTTTTATCACAGTGTTGGCTCTGAACATCCATAAATGCTGAGATGTTTCCTGGGTAGTTGGTTGGTCTCCTCTCTACAGTCACACTGATCCTCTCCTGGGTGAGGTGTGGTTTATTAATCCAAATTCTTAAATGTTAAATGCTTTAAATTTTTAAAAGTGGGGTATTTTTGTTTGCTTTGGTTTTGTTTTTCCCCAGGTTTGTGTCTGCAGGAACATGACCATGATACTGTCACAGCAGCCTGTGGCTAAACTAAGCCATATTTGCAGAGCATGCTTAGTATTGCTTTCATTAGTTATTGATTAACATATCTTTGATA
Source organism: Loriculus beryllinus (assembly GCA_039877255.1). Lineage (NCBI taxonomy): Eukaryota > Metazoa > Chordata > Aves > Psittaciformes > Psittacidae > Loriculus > Loriculus beryllinus. Next base: position 735 of record JBCJKH010041926.1, on the reverse strand, counting down.
CGGCAGTGTGCAAGGTATGTGAGTGAGTTTGTACATGGCTTAAGGTATGAAGGTTTGTTGTTGAGGTTTGTACAGAACTACATTTTGGCATCTGCTGTTACTTTGCATGTCTGATGTGCAGGATGAAGGCGCTCTGTTGGTAGTGCACAAGGAAGTCCTATGGCAAATGCAGTTGATGTGCTCGAGTGCCTTAGTACCTTTATACTGTCTGATAACCCATTTTCTCCAGAATTGTTTGAGTCACTCCAGGTTGTGTAATTTAATGGATTGATGGGTGCCAACAGATTGGATTGCCAAGTCTGCATGTGTTGACTTATACCTGTGTTAAAGAAAAAAGGCAGGGGGGGGTATGTCTTCCACAGATCTAGGTGGGAGAGCACTGAATAAGCACTGTGAGTGCCTGTGATACCCAGGGCTGTTTGAGGTAAAGCTGTACTTTGTGCAAGTGTCTCTGGGTGTATTTTCTCATTTCAGGGCTCTTCTAAGTGCTGCTAAAGTGCTGTTTCTATGCTATAAATTCCTAGAGTTAAAACCAGAGACACAAACAGAGCCACCTCTCCAAGAGACCCTGTAATTACATTTCTGATGACTCAAGGCTGGTGTTTGTCTTTTTGTTTGATGCTGGCAGGTAACACGTAGCAAAAAGGCTTTTGAAGTTAATACCTAATTAAGATGGATGGAGAAGGTCACAGCCCAGGTAGCGTTATTGGGTCAGGCTGTCGACTGCCTCAGAGA
>JBCJKH010041923.1:0-12481 GCA_039877255.1 Loriculus beryllinus | reverse complement strand
TGTTATACCTTAGTTACTGGACTGTTCTTATCTCAACCTGTGGGAGTTGCATTCTTTTGATTCTCCTCCACATCCCTCTGGGAGCAGGGGGAGGGCAAGAAAGGGAGGGTTGAGTGAGTGAACGAGCTGCGTGGCTGGGTTTAAACCACGACGCACACAATCCATCATCCTGCAGGCTGTGGGACAACTGGGACAACTTCGAACATTCATTGCTCAATACAGATATGATTCTTGTGATGAGTCCAGTGAGCAGTCTGAACCAGAGCTTCCTCTAACTGCTGGGTAATTTATGTCATTGGACAGGTAGATGAAGACAGTTGGTCTGTGGGAGAGCTGGTGGATGGCTCAAGAGGATTCACTCCCTCTGATTTTGCTGAAGAAGATTCAGGTGAGGACCTGGAAAATGAGAACTGGAATGATCCTCTTTATTATGTTCCCAGAGTTTCGCCTATTTTGGAGGAATATGAAGACGATCCAGACGTGGGCACTGGGGGCTAAGAAGCACAGAAACAATGGATTATAACAAACGTAGCGTATACAGCCCCTCAGAATATCTACAGAAATGAACTTGTGCTTGAAAGTTTTTTGGTTTTGTTTTTTTTTTAGACTTCCAGATTTTTTTCAATGGGGGGACCACTGGAGGGCAGCAGGGACCTCCAGTGGGCCCTGAAAAGCCCAGATAAGGCTCCATGGAACTCTGGAGGCTAATTAGGGTCCCAAATGCACCCCTAAACATCCTAGCAAAGGCTCCTGGGGCAACTCTGCTATGTCAGAGCACTAGGGGCAACAGCCCTAGGAAGGTGATGAAGCAACAGATACTGAAAACAACTTCCAACTTGTCCTGTGAAAGACAAAAAGGTGATAGGAAGTAGTCAGCATGGAGTTACCATCAAAGGCAATTCTTCCCTACACAGTATCATATATGAAGCAGGAAAGTCAGCTTGCTCCTAGCAAATGACCCTGACAGAGGCCAGTGTTTGGACAGCATTCCCTCCCAAGTTCCAGCTGGCCACTCATCTCAACAGAGGACTACAGCCCAAGCTTTACTGCTTACTTAAATAATGTTACCTGTCCTGGTTATTTTCTCCCTCTTTCCCACTTATTCCTTGTACTCTTGAATTATCTTTGATAAGTTTTAATACTCTTTCAGAAAACAGAATCTTTTGTTTTGTATTAAGTACAAATATTTCCAACCTAAGTTTAAACTTTTGAGCCCTAAAGACGTAGTAAGAAAACGTAACGAGTATTTTCCTACAAGAACTTTGAACCCTTCCAGACTTAGAGAACCAGGTTAAACACAAATTTCCAATTTCAACTTTTCTCAGAAGTCGTCCCCAGAGGAAAACTTAAACAGGATTAACTTCTGATTTTCTCACTCAGGAAAAGTGCAATAGCAAAACAATCTTCTGAATTGTTTCAAAACAGCAAAATTTTCTGATTTGAAATGACAGCTATTTTTCAGGTAATGAAAATCTTTCAAATTCATACCACTTTGCTGAAACTAACTTCTTACGAGAATATTTTCTTGAACGTCAGTACTACTGATTAAAACACGGTTGTTTTCTTGGCAATATTTTTATTGATGTTTCTATGCTGGAGATGAATAGGATTTGCATCCTGTATATTTCCTCCAGTAATTAATCTTTATTTTGACTCTATGTACAGCACAATTACTGCAACATAAATACTGTCAGTTAGAAGGTCATGTTCTAAACTAAGTTGTATTTGAAGCTCTTAAACCTCATTCCTTATAAAGCATTTAAAAATTTGGGTTTGGTAAATTTTCTGAGATGTGGATGTATACTACAGATTTTCATTTATTGGAAATACTTAACACAGAAACGTATTTGCAGTTTACCAAATCAAACCAAACTTTGCTTTTTCACTGAAGACCACAAGGTGGCATGTGAAACATCTGATAAGTATACCCGAAAAACGACAGTAGAAAACAACTACGCAGTCCTATCAGATGACCATTACCTGAAAATTCGAACTGTTTTAAGAACCACTTTAAATATTTGTGGGGTTTTGTCTTTCTCAGTCCAAGCTCCCTGCGTCGGAAAATGAGTGAAGTGCACAAGCTTTTTATTAACAAGGAGGGACTATTCTTTCTAGTATAAATGTATTCGGGGCGTTCTAACACAGACACTGTGTCGTCTTACCCACACAGGTAAAGTTCAGAACCATCAATGTAAACCTCAGAAATTCCTTCCATGATTTTCATTCAACACCCATAAGAACGGGACAGACCAGCATGCATATAGCAGTGCTGTGCTAAATCTTCATTTTAATGAAAAAAAAAAAAAAATCATTAAGAGGGTTTTTTTCAACATTAAACTATCATTAAAAATGAAGAAATATGGCATCTGGTAGCATTGTGCTACCATGGAAGGTCTGCCCCTGTTCACACTGATGTCTTTCTGAGTACAATGAAAAATTTTTTACTTACCACACACACTTCTGAATTCAGCAGATGTTTTTGGGATAGCTAAAGGACATTAAAGCTGTGAGGGTGTTAGTTGTTAGGAGCTAGTTATTGGGGTGTCTTCTTTTCATATGCTTTATTTGAGATGATATCACCTTTTTGCTATTGCCAGTAAAGACAGCTTTATAGTGATGTGCCTAGTTTTCTGAACCGCACTCCAGGGAAACATCTTCATTTTGCAGATCACTTCAAATGCATTCCCAAACCCCAAAACTGTCTTTAGGCCCCACCCCCACCCAAACTACCATCTCAGCCAGTCTGTGCTCTTTTCCTCTGTACATGGTGAGTTGTAGTAACTCCAGGCCTGTTAAATCTTTATATGCATTTCATATATTGGCAAAGTGTCAATGAGCTGGAAGACCCCCAAAGAAGAAGTCCATGTGTTCCAGGCTAAAGACTTGGGAAAGAGTCATGCTAATACCTGTAGGCATTCAGACAATTAGAACCTGTAGGAGTGGTGTTTGGTACCCTGTGCATGGGGAATGGTAAATGGACTCCTCATTTAATACCTGATTTACAGATATATATTGTTCATGAAAATATTCCACTTTCGTTTTTGGTGGGTTTTTTTTAAAAAAAAAAAAAAAGATCTTTTCCTGGAATTTGCCCTCTCCCAAACTGCTACATTTGTGCTGAAAATATACTTTAGGTTGTTCTCAGATGACACATGCTAATTACATATACAAACAGGAAGAGAGGGCCATGTGTTTATGCCCAAAAACTGAGGAAATTATTAACTGGGTTGATTCACTTTGGCTTACTATAAATTCCTCAAGACATAAGTACTGTTGCTAAAAGCCATAGATCTTCAGCAGAATATTCATCAGGAATTACCTGTTCCTAAATAAACAAAAATTGATTGCACTTACTAACAAAATTACTAAGGCTTGGATTTTTAGTGAATGGGGTTGAATGTTGCAGTCAACAAACACCAGAGAGGCTTCATTTCTCCCTTAAAAATAAAACTAAAGTGTTGCCATAGCTATTCATTTTATACAAGAAAAATAACCTTTCATTAAATGAAAGAGAACCTGTTGGAGATGCCTCAGGGTCACAGAATATGAGCAAGATGTGATCTTGCTCAGACCTGAAGGGTTTAAAATCTGGAGCTGGCAACTACAGCTGTTGAGAATTCAGCCTTGTATTGTAAAAAGTATGCTCAGTTCTTACAAGTCTTGGCTCCTCGTTTCAATGACATATAGGCTACATCTTAATTCCATTTCAAGGCACATAGGTGTTGTCAAATAAACACAATATTTTTTTACCCTTACTGAAGTGTCAATGCTAAACACTAAGAAAACAAATGCAAATGTTCGACATTTCCAGCCCTCACTAACCCCTGGTTCTAGGCATCCATTTGATTGCCTAAACCTCTCATTGCAGTCTTGGAGTAAAGTAATAAATGCTATCTTTTATGTTTTGTCATGAGAGACAGCTTGACAGCTATTTGGAGAGAATTGTAGCTATTCAAGCTATTCAAGCTACAGGACAGAGCTCCAACAGATTATGTATTCTGTGAACAGTAATTACAGATCTGGGAGATTTTTGACACTCTAGGCAGTGCTTTGCATCAAATCTGCCACACTCGTGTAACAGTTTAAATTTTAAAAGGGGAAAAAAAGGAGGAAAATGAAATCTGCTCTAAGGCACTTCTGAAAGTAAACTTTTCAGATTGCTCTCAGCTGAAGTAATTTTGTGGGAAACACCACGGACATCAGCACTTTATACCAAAAACAAAAATAAAGTTGAAAATCTCAGCAGGGAGAGAGGGAAACTGAAGCATATGAGGAAATACTCCAGCCTAAAAAGTGAATATAGCCTCCCCTGAACATAGCAGACTACTGAATACCTTATATTATTAGTACTAACAAATTCAGGGGTGTCAGGGAATGCTCCCAGGCTCTGGCACTCAATCTTCTGCCAGAAGATAGATGTCTTAGAAGTCTATTAGAATAATCCCCTTTGGCTCATAAGAAATAATACTCTCCTAAACAATTCCCATGCTTCAGGAGTTAGAGCCAGGAACAACTCTTAACAGGCATTTCTGATGCAGATTCTCTGTTCTGGATGGATGACAGCCATCCCATGCTGGCTGGCCTCATTGCTAAGAAATGGTCCAGCACACATTTAATTTATTAGCATGGGCCCAGCAGCTAGGATGGAGCTGGGTTTCATGTGGCCTCAGAAAGTCCAAGATAGCATATGTTGAGAAAGATACAGAAAAGCACCACAGTGCTACTGTGTTCAAGCAGAATCCATCAAAAACTTCCAGTCTTTCCCTTCCTCCTTCTCTGCCAGGTTTCGCTTCTGCATTACTTTCACACAGGAAGCTTCGCTGGGTTCACGCAAAGCAGGTGGCTAGGGAGAGGACTGGCATCATAAAATTGCCCACATCCCACAAGCAAGAGGAGAAAAGAAGCAGCACGGTGAAAACCGCAAATAAACATTCAAAATGATTCAAGCATGGGGTGGCTTGGTTAAACTGCTAGTGCTGAAAGGAAATACCATCTATCTTCAGGAGAGCACCAGAGTTTAGCCTGGCATTATAATTAAGATGTGTCATTACCACATGGGCACCAGCAGTAGCACAACATGGAAATAAAATCCCAGGTGACTCAGAAGTATTGTACTCCCAAGGGCTTTGACCCTCCCTCCCTCCCTCCCAACTGCTAGAAAAGCTCCTAGCATCTCTGCCCCTTGATTCAGTCAATCAGGTTTGACATGCCACAATAGCTGAATACAAGTACTTTCAAGCAGATCTCTTCACAAAAAAAGTTGTGTAAGAAGTCATCTAAAACAATAGCAAATCATTTCCAAAAGAATTCAGATGTCCAGGAACAGCCCAGCTAGTCTGTGGCACATGCTGACAAGGAGGAGTTGGTTAAGGCTGATAGGAGACTACACAGATGAATGCAAAGGGTGTTGGTTTCCACGGTGCTCCAGTGTTGTAGCCCCCATTTTTAATTGACCTCAGCAAGTGTGTCATTATATTGCAAAGGTAGCAGCAGGTAAAATGCGATCTCAGCCAGAATCTAAACACATGATGTTTTCTTACAGACACTGTCAGGGCTGGAAATGATTTCTCACTGGTATAAAAGACTTTGAAACTTCTCTTTGAGTAGGAAGAGTACTTTTTAACTCTTGTATCCATTAGATAACAAGCAATGCGAAATGCACAGCTTGCTAGTCTATCACCTGACACAAAGAGAGAAGGCAAATTACAGATCACATCACATGCTCCTTCAAACGTAGCAGCAGCACTGTCAGAAACAGTGTAGACTATTAGGCAAAAAAAAATGTTTATTGCATAAATAACACATTAAAATATGATTATCAGATATTCTGACAGTGTTTTGTATTAGTATACAATGCATCTACTCTATTGTCAACTGAAAATTTTCAAGTTAGAGTTTAATGGGTCTGTGCTTTGCTAAAGGCCACTGCAATAACAAGGAAAGCTGTTGAGATATGGTCTCACAGCCAGCCCCAGGAACTGGAACAAAACCCTACACTTCTTCCCCAGTGGTGTGCTCAGGCTCTGAGATCTAGATTCTCATGTTCTGGTCCATATTCTTTCTTTATCCCAGGATTATTCAAATAGAAATAAGAATAATTTATCTAGAAAATCTACTTGCTTACTGCTTTAGAACTTCTCACAGATTTAACTGTTCAACTTGATTCCAGGAAGCTGGGTCGGAAAATGCCACTGCTTTGAGATACAGACATACTCAAGTTTCTTCTAGATAATCATTGTATCCCACTAATATCACCAGGCAGGAACACACAAATGAGCACTGGCACAGGCAGTCTCCCTGCACATTGTCCCATCATCCTTCTCATAAGGACCACACCTTTGGGAAGCCCATTGTGTACTCTTCACTGATGAGGGAGCTGCACTTCCTCTGTGAGTGAAGTTTGAGCTGCCACTATGGCTGGATAAACAGGTACACCGAGTTTTACAAGAAATTGCCTTTTTTTTCTTTTTCTCAATTATCAGCAAATTGAAGGCATAAAAACTAAGCAGAGTTCATCATTTAGTCACTGGTTATCCTTAATCTGCCACTGGCTTTTCCTGAAGGTCACTTTGCACACACTAAAAGAAGGGATTTAGAGACCTCAAAGGGCTTTTAAGTAAAAATTAGTAAGAATGTGCATTCTCAGACTAAAGCAAAAATATCCAGCAACTAGGAAGAAAATTAACTCTATCCTAGCCAAAAACAGGGCACAATGAAAACATTAGTTTAAATTTTTTCATTTGTGATGAACTCCTGAAACAATTAGGTCTTACACTAAGAAACATAGTCATGAAGGTATTTCTCAAACACTGTTACAAGTGATTAAAAAGAAACTCAGTTGCACGTAATGAGTAGTTAGTGTAATACAAAACTCTCAGATATGATGCTATGACCCAATTTACAGCTGCAAACAGAAAGTCAGCAGGTATTGTTACATAGCTTTCCTGAATGCCATTACAGAATTGATTTAAAGTCAATTATGCAGTTGATCTAAAAATCAGACCACCACATATAATATTGCCATTCATGTCATGTCATGGCCAAGTTTCACAACAGTTAACAGTTTCACTGCAATCATCAGAATATTTCAAAGCTTTAATTTGTACTGATATTAGATGCAGTTTATGTCACATAACTTCACCAATGAAACCTTAAACTAGCTGTGAAGCCACTTAGGTCATTTGAGAGAATGTCTTTTAATACACTAATATAAAACAAAAGGGGGTTTCCAGAAGCAGTAATGATTTACTGTAACTTTTCCCTCAGAAACCCCTCTTCCTTTTGGGAGCTCCAAGTCATCTGTTTATCTTTCTGGAACTTCTGTTTTAGTATGTTAACAAAAACACAGAGCTCACCGCAGTGCTACAGTCACAGAACCTAGATAAAATGGAGCATTCCTCTTCCCTCTCAACCCTTACTAGCAAGCTTACCTTCAAACTCAGGCAAAATTCTTAAAGGTCTGTAGAAAGCAGTAACTAACTAACTACTTATTTCTGTTACTCATCCTGTATTCCTTTACTTTGCTGAAAATGTCAATGTTGCTTCCACTCAACTGGCAGAAACTGACCCCAAAACCCACTGACATAAATGAAAATGGATGGGCTCTTTAGATGGTATCTAACAGTACACTTTAAATTATATGTTAAAGCAACATATAGCTCTACACTTTACAGTGAAACAGTTAAATAAGACTTTCATAATAGTCTTGGCACTGTTACCAATCTGTCACTTTTTAGAATTACAATAATTTTCTTGTGGTTTAAGTTAGTACACTCAAAACTATAAATATACATGAAATCAACACAGTACATAGCAACAACAGGTGCAAATAATTTTTTGCATAGTATCTTCAAATTTTTAGTATAGTGACATTCATAATCTCTTATGCTTATTGTGTATTATAAACAAAATCTTTCTTACATATAAAAGCTGAAATAGTATGACAAATTGCACTACCAACATTGTAAATACAGAAAGGGACATAAATAAACAGATATCCAAAACCTGCATACTGCAAACACTGCATCAAAATTACACTTCTGGGAAACCACCTAGTGTGAGAACAGAAGCTAAATGAAACTCAAACTAGATTACGGCATCATTTGCTTTATATGGCTGCTCAGTACATTAGTAATGCTGCAGCACTTAGAGGATATAAAACACCTAAGATATAAGAAATTTTGAAAAAAAAAAAAAAAAAGAAAAAGAAAGAAAACCATAGCAAAGCTATCTAAAGTACTAGGACCTAGAGACAACTGAAAAATCCATGGCATGCCTTAAAATGCATGATGTGAAATACCGCACGTATCATAGTCTGAAACGCTTAGCTCCTTCTCCTTTCTCTACCATTCATATCATCACTGGGAGAAAAGAGGAGAAGTGAAAAGCCACAGAGGTTTAGCCCAAGATACACACACACGGGAAGGCAAGAGATTTGCTCTATTTACCTCTACTCCATCCTGCAGAACTGTCACTACTTGTGGAAAGTTACAGACTTCTAACTTTAAATTAAAGCATTTTCATAGTCTATGGAAACTTGGCATGGTGAACGAGCCTTGCAAAACACTCCTGTGTAAGGATGGCGTGAAGCTATCACAAACACATCAGCCGACACACAACTCACTCTGAACAGGGACAAGGGTGAACTTGCACTTTCTGGAAATTACGAAATCACCTTTTTGAAACGCCTGCTATCCTGAAAAAAGTCTTCCTAGGACAGACAGGGAGGAGACAAGCGAATCCATGAGCTAACGCTCCTCTCACTTCACCTGAGCAATGACTGTACACCCGGAAACGCTCAGACCATAGCTCCGAAGGGCGGTGGCCGGGCTCGGCCTGGCATCCCACATCATCTTTCGGGAACAGATATAATACACTCCCAGCCCGCCTCCCGCACAGAGAGGGGTGCTGCTGTCCTATCCCCATCCTCCGGGCAGGCAGATACTCCCTAGCACGACGGCCCCCGGACTGGGTGGGGGGGATGCTCCATCCCTGGCCCGGGCTGGTTCCACCTGCCCCGTGCCCAGGCTCCTCCGAAAGAGAGGGCTGCTGCTCCGGCACAGCTCTCCCGGGGGCCGGCCAGGACAGGTACCGCGCCCCACCAGCTCCCTCCCGGCTTCCTCCTCCCCGCAAGACTCATCGTGGCGGCTCCGCCTCTCGCTTCCCGGGAGCCGGCGGGAGGCTGTTCTCTGCGAGGAAGGGAAGTCGCTGCTCCGTAGGGCTGAAGGAGGAGTGGGCTGCGGCGAGCTGGAGGGGAGGCGGGCCCGGGAAGAGTGGAGGAGAGGCGGGGAAGAAAGGCGAGAAGAGCGGCCCTTCAGGCTCCCTTGCGCCAGGGGAACAGACGGCGCGGCCGCCCCGGGCGGCGGAGTGCGAGGATGAGCGGCGGCGATGGCGGAGGCCGGGAGGGAGCCATCAGTTACGCTCTTCCCTCCATCCCTTCCAATAAACTCCCGGACTTGCGTTTTATCAGCCGTGGCGCTTATGGTACCGTGTCCGCCGCCCGCCACGCCGACTGGAGGGTCCCGGTGGCCCTCAAATGCCTGCAGGGGCCGCTGCTGGACAGGTAACGGGAAGGGGGGGGACTGCCGTGATGAGGCATCACTGGGTGGGGAGCGGCCCGGGGGGAAGGACAGAGCTGAACCCGCCTTTCCCCTAAACCAAGAGGGGGTCCCGCGCTCCTGCGTTGACGGGACGCTCTGTGGGCGGGTCCTGTGGGACGAAACTGGGTTTCTGAGGTTGATGGATCCGAGAGCGTGTGTCTCGGTGGGCAGCGCCCCTGTAAATCCAAGGGCAAAGGAGGTCTCATGAAGAGTGATTTGAGCTTGAGCCAAGGAAAGCACGAAGCACCCCCGGAGCTTCCTCTCTTTCGGTTGTTGGAAATGGATGGTTTCGATCTCTGCGTGTGAGACGCTGAACAACTTGCCTATTTTGAAGGTTTTTCCTTTTGCACCGCAGTTCATGCTGAAGGTGGGGTTTGCACAGTCCAGCTTCTGTCTGGGTCTGTTGGTTGCTAACCGTTTTGCTGAAGTGTCAGCAGGATATTAAAATACAGTGATTACTACAGATTTGTTTACAGAGGGAGAGAGAACATAAGGCATACATCTGTGTCCGCTAGAGATTGCTTCTAGCTCCTAGAAGAAGCTTCTCTGAGATCATACACAATTGATATTTTTCCTTGCTCCAGGTCTCACAGTTCTGAGAGAATCTAGTTTAAACTAACAGCCTTTTAGGCTCCAAGTGCAACTGATCCTTTCCATTAGCTCTTCAACTTGTAGCATTTGTGTTCCCAATTTTCCTGGGCCCAAGTGACAGTGTGTTTACCAGAGGAGCTGTTACTCCATGTAGTGAGGCAGCATGTAACAATGTTTAATCCATCAATACCTGTTTATTCCCTGTAGTGCCTATTTTTTGTCCTGTCAATGGCAATTTGCCTTTTAGGCTGTCTGAAGCCTACTCAACTTGTAAACTTGCCTCTTGTATCTTATCTAATTGTTGCTAAACTTTACTGCCTCGGGTTTCTTTGATCTAGTATGGGGCGTTTAGGCAGAATAGTTTCAGGCAGAGTAACAAGACTCTTGTGACCCAGTATGCTAGACTATAAGATAAATCGGTTTAAGCTATTTGACCTCTTATTCCCCAGGTGTGTACACCCAGGCTTTATCTCTGAAATCTTGCTAGAAATAAATGGAATCTCAGTTATGTGTTTAACCAGGAATATTGTGTTCTCTGACAAGTTTATTGTTGGTTATTTTTGTTGGATGTTTTTTCTTTAATTTAAATGTCTGCTTAAATCCCTGATAATCAGTAATACATTTTTTATCCTCTGAACTCAGTTAGGAGAAACCAAATATTATTTTAGCCTTGCAAGAATTGGATTAGTGTGACATCTAATTGTGGAATCATGATGAAAAGGGCAACTGAGGTAGTCAAAGTATTTCAGCTTCCTACCATATATCATACAAAGCCTGGAAGTCCTATCAGAAGACCAAAAGCTGTAAGCAATCTGTTATACCTAAACCTCTGCAGCAAGTTGGTTGTTTAGTAGGCAACACAAAATGCCATCCTGTAAATGTTGTCAAGAAAAAGGAAGCATTCACACTGTAGTTAATTCCCCAAACAGGAAGCTTGTGCCATGAATCCCTGAACTCAGTGTGTGACCAGCCAAAGAACAATGCCAGTTGGGTATTTATTGTGGACCTGTGCTAATTTAGGGATTACTCAATGTCCTTCTGGTAAGGAACAGACAAAGGTGAAGTGACCTACAGACACAGGAATAAACCTTGATATGTTGCAACTCCTTTCCTGGCTACAGCTGAATCCCATGCAGATGTGCCTCACAGTCTGTGAAAACTCCTAGCTTTCTTACACTTAGTCTTTTCTAGAGAGAGGGAGGAAGGGTAGTTGTGTTTTTTGTCCCATACATTTCATGAAGGCTACCTTTTTACTTCTGTCATAACCTAGTTTCTTATAACAGAAGCCCTTTTTCGTCACATAAATAAGGACCAGCAGTTGCCCTTAATTGCACATCCACCTAAATTTGAAGTTTTCCTGTCATAAAAGCAAGAGGCTTTACTTCTCCAGGCTTCTTTTCCCCATTTACTCTGACGTCCTTTCTTTTTTTATATAAGGGCTAGATCTACATTGGTGGGTCCAGACTGACATGAGCACTTCAGTGTATGCCCTGACTTAGATGGACACAAGCCAGCTGTCACCTGGGAACTGTACAGCTGCATTAACATGGTGTTGTGCTGAGCACATTGTGATGGCCATAGTCCTGGCTTGTACACAGCCATGCCCAAGCACAGCTGTATTGCTTCTGAATCAGTCTGGCTCCCATCCAAAGGATCAATCTTGGGTATGTTGTAAAAGTCATGTATTTGGATATCCTTGTCACATACCTGTACCTATATCAGTCTCTACTGGTATAAAATCTGATTATTATTTTTTATTAGGATTATCCTTCATGGTCCATGTATCTTCACTGATCCATGAATCAACTGAATGATCACTTTATGTGAAAACAAAACATAGCTGGTCATTCCTTTTCCTTCAGAAGTAGTAGGTGCATTCCTTAATTTTAGTGCACATCAGTGTCCACCAAGTTTAAACGGTTGGGGAATTGTGATATTAAAATCTCCACTCTGTCGAAGGTAAATATTGGCCCTCAGTGAAAACTCAGGTTTGAAGATGGGCAGTGAAATAGGACAAATGTAGCTGGTTATTATTGTTATGGTTGTACAAGATGGTGAAAGTCAGAGTTTTGACTATTATCTTTATTTACTGGAATCATGGATTAAATGTCAAATGTCTGATGGAAATAGTGATACAACAAAACTGGGGAAGCTATCTTGTATTTGCATTTGCAGATTCTAATTGTTCTTACAGTATCTTTTTATAAAAACTACATTGTGGGAATCAAATGGTGAAATGTGGTTGTACTACATGTAGGTACATACTTCTAAAGAGAATACAGGGAACCCAG
>JBCJKH010041921.1:0-13238 GCA_039877255.1 Loriculus beryllinus | reverse complement strand
TACGACCCTTACATGGCAATAGTTGAAATATCTGGTATATTACAATGGGGTTCACACCCTGAGTATCATCATCAGGTCATCATGTGCAGGGAGAATCTGAAATCTACTGAAATCAAGCAGGCAACTCCCCAGATAGTAATGGGCAGGCTGCCTCTTCTACTAGCAGTGTATCAACCTCCAAAGTTGACAAGGACTTGAGAAGGAGTTGTGTTTGAGGAAGAGGATGTCAGGTTTGAAAAGTAAGCAAGTGCCTAGAGTGAAGGGAGGCTGTGTATCCACTGGGGTTCAGTAGAAACATGGAGGTGAAAGTGGCAATAACAAAGTGATTGTGGAAATTTTGCAAAGAGGCTTTAGGTGTAGTCTAAGCATGTGTGGCTGTAGGTACCTGTATCAGAGGGGAGTAATTGTAACTGGGAAAAGGGTGGGGAGGAAACTGAGTGGGGCAGCAGTGAGAAACGAGATGAAATGGACAGGTGTAAACAGAGAGAGTAAGAGGGAAGTTCAGCTTCCATATACATGATCTGTGGTGGAACATGAGGAAGCAAGATCAGGAAGGACAGCAGAAGTGTTTTTATAGGGGTGTCCAGGCTCACTGATCCCTTCCTAGTAACATTTTGTGTGAGAAAGGGAAGATAGAGAGGAGAAGGGGACTGTCTTCTGAGTGAAAAGCCAGCTAGGGGAGTAAGCCAGGAGGTACAGATCATGACAGTGTCTGTGGGAGGGAGAAGAAGAGGCGATAGAATGAAGGCCAGGGCTGGGATGGAGAATGTGTGGACAGGGGAGAAGGGGAGATGCAGAGATGGTGAGAACCAGTGAGTGGGAAAGGCCAACGAAAAGCCTTTGCTAAATGGCAATATGGAGGAGGAAAAGGTTGGAAAGATGGAGAGGAAGAGAGAAAGCAAATGAATGCAATGACAAATGTGAACAAGTTGCCTGTGAAGAGTAAGTGTGTCGTAAGTCATAGTCCTTATGCAGCTAGCTGATGAATGGTATAAAGAACTGGTGAAGTCACAAGTACTTTTATAGCTCAGACAGCAAGAAGGCAGAACAGCAACAGTAATATGAATCAGTAATGTTGATAATCATCAATAAGAATAATAAATTAACAGATAAACATTATAAATCAGTTACTCTGCACTTCAGATATTAAGAAAAAGAAAATGTTGGTATTGACAGAACCGAAATGCATAGATTTGGAAAAGCAAATATTACATCACTTTTCTGTGCAGTTTATATTTTGTGTTTGCAATATGGTTGACTGCCAGAGTGAATTACTTAAAACATTCTTTGCTGAGGAAATATGCACAAGAAATTATTTGTAAATTCCTAAGCTTACTGTATTAACAAAATAGTTGTTTCATGAACAGCAGTTCTAAGGGAGCCTGCTTTCCTAGCTCACAGTCTAAGACATGGGTCTCTCTGACTTTCAGTCCCTGCAGCAACACAAATTTCTCAGGCTTTTGTTTTTCTTGCATGAGAAAGAGACAGTGTTAGCTGTCCCTGCACACTAGATTCTCAGTTTGCAGGGATTGCACAGCTCACCACTCCCAAGTGGGACGTGCAAATGTCTCTTCTTTACTCTGCCTCTGATTAGTTGCAAAACTGATAGGAACTTAATTTTCTTAAAGACCTTTGCCTCCTGATTGAAACTGGTTGAAAAGCTAGGAAAGAACGGACAGGCAGGCAGATGGATGTATAATATAATTGGATAACCTTTTATCCCTAAGAAATGACATTAAAAATATAAAGCCATTCATAATGGAGAGCTGGCAATCTACAGGGCCAGAATGCAAAGTTCAGGTTAAAATCAGATTGATGATATGGATTATTGTCAGCCTCCAGAGATGGGACGTACGAAAGAGTGATGGTAATTGAATTACATTACTTCAAATGAAATATAACCTCTAATGGCTACTCAGTGTGATGATGCTTTAAAGCCCTGTTAACACTAGCAGTCCTAATGCCTATATTTCAGCAACTGTCAGCTCTCATAGAAACACTGAGATAAGCAGGCCTCAGAGCAGATTTTCATGAGAATTGGCTGGACATTTTTAAGTGACAGTGTTTTGTGTTTGTTTTTGGTCAAGAAAATGGAATGAATTGAAAATAAAGTCCTGTGATGGGAATACATGTGGTTTGAACCAGAAGCAAGCACTATCCGACACAGAATTACCTTTCTGGAGAGAGATATCAGTTTAACTGAAATTAGTTTTGAGACTGATAAGC
The DNA here is from genome assembly GCA_039877255.1 of Loriculus beryllinus. NCBI lineage: Eukaryota > Metazoa > Chordata > Aves > Psittaciformes > Psittacidae > Loriculus > Loriculus beryllinus. Next base: position 11,012 of record JBCJKH010041921.1, on the reverse strand, counting down.
TCAGGTTCAAGTTTTTTACCTGAATTAAGTGGAGCAGTCACTTGAGTTGAGCTGTTCTGTAGTGCCAGCGATCTGTCCTTGTGATGCCTGTACCAGGAGTTGGGTCCCTGTGTCTTGGTTTCTTCACTCAGGGCTGTCAATAGCACCAGCTTTGTCATGGAGCAGGTACACTTAAAAGACTGTAAACGTTGTCTAAGGTGGGAAACTGTTTTCTTAGCAGCCTAAGAAATACCTGGTCCTGCTCTAGAATAGCGTTTTGGATCTAAACAGGTGTGCAAGCATTCAGTATTGCAGCACTTGATGCTGCCAGAGTGGATGCCCTGTGTCTATGACACTATCATATTTATATTCAGATTGCTGCATGAAAAATATGTTAGGTGTGAATCAAATCAGCATCCTAAAAGACTTCTATCCTTCTATATTTGTACTTGAAACATTTGGCACAGGAAGATTTTTCTCAGCATATTTGTGGTGCCACTGTAGATGGGACATATGGTGAAGCAGAGCAGCCAGGATGGGTGATTGCTGCCAATTTTCATGAAAGGCAACAGTAAAGACAGTTTCAGCATATCTTCATCCAGACATATTCCCCTTGGCCTTCTCAAGGTGCTGCTTTCCTCCTAGATTAGATGTTTGACAGCCTCTTCCCAACTTGCCACTGTTATAGCAGTTCCTACTGCAGTTTCTGGTTAAAAGAGCACAGTGACACTCCTGCTGCTCTCAGGCAGTGATGTATAACATAGGGTGGCTGTTGTCAGGTTCCTCCTCATCCCAGACATTTAGCCAGGGAAAGCTGAAGGTACATGTATATGGTGCTGCAGGGAAGCCAGTGGTAGCTACATAGGGGTGTCTTGGAGCCTGGTTAGTGATGCCTTTCCCTCCTGTCATGCTCTGTTCCTGCTCTCCCTTTGCCTTCCCCTTGCAGCCTGCAGCTGTGGTGCATCATGTTTCACAACAGCTACCATGCTTGTCACTGGAGAAGAGGAAATACAGATAGGACCCAAAAGGTGTCAAGACAAGACACAAAGACCTTTTTCCATCCAGCGTGCCAAATGGCTCTTGCCAACATCTCTGGCAAAAGTTAGCAAATATGCCTTAGCTGTGCTCCTCGGTGCCATGCCATGGAGTGAGGCAGGTCTTTCTGATAAGTCCTAAGACTTTCATGTGCTGTCCCACCCTCATGCTGCCCTGTACTGTTGCCCTTCGGAATATTAACAGCAGGCAGTGATGCTGGTGTCTTCATTGCTCCTTGCGTCCTTGGCACGTGGCAAAAAGCAGCTCAAGCTGGATGCTCAAAAGGAAATAAGGAGTTGGACGATCTATAGCAGCTACAAGGGAGCTGTGGAGAGAGGGATGAGGAAGGCAGGAGTGCATATGGTGGAGTTGTTGGGGAAGGGGGAGAGGGCTAGCAGTGCTTGGAAGAGAGGAGAGAGGATTAAAGAGGGAAAGGCTTCATGTTCCCACAGAGTAGCTCGGAAAGAGCTGAAGAGCCCAGATCTGGAGCCAGGGAGGGATGCTCTTCACCTCTGCGTTTCAGACTTAGAGGGTGTGTGCAGCAAAGTGAGATTTAAGACTGCTTATACCAGGGTAATAAATTGCTGTCCTTCAGAAAATCAACTGAAAACTTGTTTGTCCAAATGTTTTGGGGACACTAAACCGGCCTTTTGCTCCTAAAACTGCTGGAGAGAGGGTGGAGGAGACAGAGAGAGAGAAAGAGTACTGTCCTTCAAGAAACGTGTGTTCCCAGTATGAGTGCAGGGAGGTGATGACATGCCGCTTTATTGTCCCAGCAGGGCTGCACCTGCAGTGCTTTGTACTTTTGTTTGGGTCTTCATAGTCCACGCGGCTACAAAGACAGCCAAGCAGAAATTCTTTTGACAAAAAAGGGACAATTTTTCATAGTTTACTGAAAATAAGTTGGTGTAGGTAAGGATTCGTTTAACTGCATTTAAAAATATCTTTTATGTTCCTGTGCAAATAAGGGAAGGGAATTGTTCAGCCCTTCAAATGGTAGGTCAAGGTGCACAGAAACAACGTGAAGAAAAAACAGGTTGGAGGTGCATGTTGGAAACAGCATCTGGGTCAAGTATACAGTCACTGTAGATATCTAAAAACAGGATAGATAAATAAATTACCCTGCAGTGTTATTCACACTTTCTTGTTAGTGTTAAACACCTCTGATCTAAAACAATTGAATATGCCTCAGAGTGATTAGTCTTTTTTAATAATCTGGATTAGCTCTCAGTGTACACACACACAGGTACCTATGGGTGAGATGAGCCTGGAAGCAGGATAGTTGCAGCACACAACTCCCTCCAAAGCAAGAATTAAATACAGTTTCTCTGTCTGAAAATGCAGACTTCTAGGCTGAGAATGGTCTGATCCCAGGAGGGGTAATTGTTACAGCAACAGGTTTAACACCCTTCTACTTGTTTGTAAAATAATAAAGTGCCTTTTGGTAAATGGTACAAATGGTGAAGGAGTAGAGGGCAGTTCCTAGGGGTCTGGGCTTCCAAGAGTGGTCAGACTTTCCACATGAGCAGTGTTGCTCAGGAGAACCTGGCACTCCTGTGATCAAAAACTCAGTGGTGTCTTTTAGGAGAAACAGTGATTTGTGTCTTCCTGAGTAAATCTGCTTTAAGCAGACGAGTTGCAAGAAGGAGGCCTGTAGCTAATTCTAAAGGGCACTTTGGGGTCTGAAGAGGCCCGGTTCAAAAAGATGCTTATGGTTCTGAATGTGAAGGAAATGTGAAACCTTGTCAGAGATGCAGAAATCCTGTGGAAATGGTATCCCAGTGAGGGTGAAACTTCTGGCAAGCATCTGAAGACTAACAGGTTGTGGGTACTTGGAAGAGGGTCTGTGAGGAATGGGAAACAGGCAGGTTGCAGAAAAGCATACCTTAGCGGTGTAAAAGTATGGAGTTAAAATGGGAATTGCTACAGTAAAGCTGACTGGAGCCCTAAAATATACACTAAAATATAAGGCAAAAACTTTTTAAGGTATATAAAGGCAACAGGAGTCTTTACAAACATGGTGCATTCAGGTGGAAGTGTAAATGCAATATGGTCAGAACATGGCTGCTAACTGGGCTAGCTGGTATTGCTGATGGACTCCTTGGTGGTAATATGGGGCTGGGAGATTCCCTATTGTGTGGTGAACAAAGGGAGCAGGGGTAGCCGACATCACTGTTAAAAGAAGAGGCTATTTTCCCTCCACTCATAAATCTCCTCCCTTCTGCTGTCACAAGCGTTTCTGTTGCTACTTGGTGAACTGAAGTGGGGAACTGGAAAATAAGCTGGCCAGGCAAAAAGGCTGTCTTTGGCCACTGTGGTCCCCTCCTAGGTCATTGTGAGATGCAGTGCAGAGGTGGAGGCAAGCCTGGGAGAGAGAGGGTTTACTTCCCTCCAAGGCAATGCAGGTGTTTGCCAGCCTTGAGTGTTTGTCTTCCCATAGTTGTGTGGTTTGTGTTTGGCTGGGGCATGACCTAGGAAGCTGGAGGGTTATCAGCCTGACGCGGACTATGCCTGGGGCATAGGAGCACAGTTTTAAATGCAAGAGTAGAGGAGGACCTGGAAGTATGTGCAAGGTGAGTTTATTGAAGCTGGAAAAATAGTTTCAGGCAAACCTAGTATTTTATTTTGGGTAGGAATTTCTTTTTCTAGAAACAGGAAATACGGTTGTGCTAATCTTCAAGGCTGTGTTAGGTATGACCCACAGAAGACAGCATTTGCTACAGTGGGTAAAATGGGTGTCAGTAGGACGCTTGTGTGATAGATGGTGAAAAAATTAAGAGAAGACAGCAATGAGGTGTGTTGAAAAGTATTAGACTGAGTGGAGCTTAGTGGAGAGTGGAGCTATTAGTGGAGTTTTTATGGTCCTTGGACTGGTTTTATTCCCTGTTTTTATTAGGGGCATTAAACATTTTGCCATAATAATAGTAGTAGCTTGTTACTGAAATTGTTGCAAAATTAGAAAGGCAGACAGAAGGCGGTCTCACAGAAAGGACTTGCTGATCTAAAGTAGCCAAAATGTTTACACATGGGACTCAGGAAGAGCTCAATTGGTGCTGCTGCCTACGGCTCTGGTAGGATCCAGTCTAAATGCAAAGTACAGTTGGTCACTTGTGTTAAAGAAGATGAATTGAAACTGAAACAGGTGCAGGAAAGGCTTAATGGGATGATCAGAAGGGTGAAAAGACTCAAATGATGAAGTCTAAAAGTCTTGGCTTATTTAGTGTGCAGAATGAAAACAGACGGTACGCTCTTGGTCTCTGTCAGCGTGTTGAAGTTGAATACCAAGGAGAGAAGAAAAGTCTTTGAAATAGAGGACAAGAATGAATTGGTTTGAATGGGTCAGAAGAAACCTTAGGCTGGATTATGAGGAAGTGTGAGGTCATGAGGAAGTGCGATTTTGAGCTGGCCTGAGGAATTTTTGCAGGGAGGTGGGAGATGAAGCATAAACGCTTTTTCACTTCACTGTATGGTAGGAGACAACTTTGTAATTGTGGAAGCCTTCCGTGTGGAAGGCATAGGACCAACAAAAGCCCTGAAACTTCAGTTACTTGGGAAAATTTGTCTAGAACCTCATCTGCTTCACCTTTGCAGATAGTCTCTGAATTTGGATAGCAGCCTTGCTGAAAGCTGAGTACTGTAAATGGTTCTTCTCAAGTTGAGGATGAGAGCATAAGCTGCAACCCACTCAGCAAGGTATGAAGGACTTTGCAGAAAATAAAGATCTTCTGAGATGTGGGTACTGGTGAAGGAAGAATTGATAGGTGAATCCACACATTTAACACAGGTAATATGGGAGAAAGCTCTGTGAGAAAATGCAGCTATTGTGGTGTTCTCAAATCTCAATCTGTTTTTTAAACCAGAATTTCACGGATTAAAACACCTGTCACCAAAGAGAAACATCTGCTGATAGTGTTCTGTGGGATAGAGGCTACACTTTTCCTCAGCTCTTTGATTTTCCTCAGAGGACTTCATTCCACATGCTTACTAAGTCTGAGGATCGTTTTATAGGAGAGAAAACTCTCAGTGTTCTCTTTATCTTGGTGTGCAATTCTGTGCTCAACTTGGATTCTCACTACGTTTCTGGGACAGGAAAGTGTAAGAATATCTCCTACCTAAATTATATATATATGTGTGTGTGTGTGTGCATGTGTACGTGTGTATAAAGCTAAGCTTTGGTAAAGTGAGATCCTCCTCAAACCTTAATTTAATGTAAGGATTGCTTTCCTCTAGTTAAAGAATTTTGTGTTCTTACAAAACCAGGGGATTGGAGGTGCTGCTTGAGGAGGCAGCCAAGGTGATCTGACACCTTGCAGAAACCCCATTCCAGAAAGGGCAGTCCTGGTTCTTTGCCTCTGTTGTGCTTCTGCTTCCTTCGTTGCTGCAACAGCAGTACTCGTCTGACCTGTCAGAAGGCTAATTTAGGGAAGTAAAGCCACAGAAGAAAGCTTGGAGTTGCTTTTTTGCAGGGTTGCTTCTCTGCTGGTTTAGCTTCCTGTACTGACTTGTTGCCTTTGTGGGCAAGCACTAATGCTCAGTGGGGGGAATCAGGTGCAGTGTGGGCTGGGAGAGGCGTTGAGCACTGCACTGTCCGCAGCGGGTAGTTGTTAAATGGCATAACTGCATTACAAACCCAAATCCTACCCAGCAAGCAAGTGCAGGGCATGTACAGTTTGAATGTCTTCAGATTAATTTCTTTGCAGTTGTGTAGCTCCCCAGTCGCTGCAGCCTTCAATGTTTCTGGAGCTAGCCGTGGTAATGATATGGAGGTGTGAAAAGGTTCAGTGTCTTCAGTTGATCTGAGAATACTATGTTGAAGTGACATGCTAAAAGGGCATCATCAGCAGTGACATACTGAGATATGCTTGGGGATTATTCGCTGCATCGGATAAAGATCTGATGTGCTCTGTTTCTGACTCAGGAGCCAGTGGGACGTGAACATGGCACTCTTCCCCACTTTACCATTCATCATTTTCAAAGGCAGAGTAGAAAAAAGTCTGCCCTGCAGGGACTTCATTAGGGATTTTGTCTAGGTTGAGATTTGCTTTGCAGTTTGAATGTGCTTAGGCTGATTTGGTGATGTGCAGTAATGCAGTTCATTTGTGTCACATTCAAAAAGCTCAAGAAATAAAGATTGCAAATCCATTCCCCCCTCACTCCCCCTTTAATAAAGTCCTTTGGTTTCTTTTTCTTTCCTTTTATAAGCCAGACCTCTGCTGTTACTTTTGATTTGAAGATCACGTTTTATATTCATATTCCATGACTGCTGCTAAGGAAGAAGTTGGCTTCTGGTGTGAATGCTGCATGCTGCTGGGGTCTGGCCCAGGCTGTGCATTCTTTAATCTGCTAAACTTTACTCTTCAAATGTGACACAATTATGGAGGCTACAGTGACTCAGGAGAAATTTTGACTTGCTTCTCTTATTGTTGAAATGCCATTGACTTCCATGGAATCAGGATTGGACCTGGTCCTGTAAAACCACCAATTAATTTTATGGTTGTGTCAGCAGACCCTGATCCAGATAGGAGCTTTGCTCAATTCATAATTTTAAAAACCTAAACCCAGACAAGGTTCCTGCCTGTGGGAGTCTGAAGTATAATGACAGTCTTTTAACATGTAAGTGTTTTGGCCTGCTGATACCTTTGTTAGGACAGCATCTAGTGTATAAGCTGGACTCAGAACAGGAAACTTACTGGGGAAGATTTAATGAAAATCCTCTGAGTCATTTTAGAATACACAAATACAAAGTTTAAACAAAATCATAATTTTATTTTATTTTTTTCCTTATACTTCAAAAAATTGAGTTTTTTGGAAGTTTTGTGTGGGACTGGTATGTGGTAGACCAAATGCCTGGTCCTGGAGCTCTTCAGTCACCAGTTCTGTTGAAGTTGTTATTATATATCTTTTTTCTTTTTTTTTTTTTCAGACAGATTGACAACTTCTGTCACCAAAGCTGAAATTAACTGCATGGCTAAAGTTTGACCCACTGAAAGACAGGTCCACTGATGTGTGTGTGTGTGTGATGAGTAGGGGGCTCACAGAGGAGCTTTGTCCAGCACTTTCCAAAGGCTGGGTTAGGTGTGTCACTGAAAACTCAAGTCAATGCACAGCAACACCAAAGATAGGTGGTTTTTTTTCCAAGAAATCTTAGGGAAATAATTTTTATCCTACTCATAAACTTAAACACTAAAGATTTGTGTATCTAGATCCACGACTTTATGGTGGGATCGCTTCTTGGAAAAGGAATAGGGAAAATCCAAAGATCGTCTCTGGAGAGACCACTTATGAGAAATGTTTGCCAATGGAGGAGCACTGCTGTCTAAAAGAGCAAATGTGACATGTTTTCTTCAGCAGCAGCTGTTTGAAATGTTTGCCTTCCTTTTTGTCCAAAAAGGTGGGAAGTTAAAAGGCCTAATTTTTAAACAACTTAAACTGAATATACAATTGAGTCCGGCCAGGTAAAGATCTTAGAGCACCAACCCTTTGCTATACTGCCCAACAAAATATCCTATATTTTCAAATCTCTGTCAGACTTACTGGTTTCCAAGACTCCAGTGCATGCTTGGCATTTCAGCAAGGAGGGATGGATCTTTCCAAAATGTGATAGCCCCCATCCAGAACGACAATATGGTCACTAACGTCCCTGTCCTCAGAGCTAGTATCTAGGAAGTAACTTTACATAAAATGAATAATAAAATATAGAGTCAGGCTTTTATTCATCAATCCTTGATCAAATCATCTTGCTGAAAGAATAAAATGTTAAGTACTTTCATAGTGTACGTTTTTATCACCACATATGTATTATAGTTTGGTCCTTGTTGCAAAGTGTTGTATGAAGGACCCTGAGCATTCTGCTCTTTTTATGATGGTACTTCATAGCTGATAAATCCAGTTTGGGGGGTACTCACTGAGTGTAGAGACTCATACAGATAAAGTACTTTTTATCACCCACTTTGTACTGTCTTTCAGAGTGTTAGTTTAGCTGCTGACTTGTGCAAAAGGCAGCACTTTTCTGCGGAAGGAGTGCTATCTTTCCTTTAACCCAGCATTCTGTTCTAAGAGAACCACAAAACAAAGTAAAAAATACTGACAAAACACTGACACTACACATTAGTTCTATTTAAGGAAAGCATATTTTATTTAAAAATCTCTGTTCACTTAGAAGCTTAACTAGTATTTCAGGCTAAAGAGAGTGTGTGTGTGGCTGGAGGATAACAGCGCTGGTTTGACACACATGTTGTCTTTTGATAGAAGAGAATTTGTGGAGTGGGGAGTTGAGGTAGGTCAAATTACAGCTTTCAGTAAATCTGAGCATGCCTGAAATGGTTCTTTTAATGTCTTAAAATATTTGTTGCCTTTTTATCATTGCAAGCCTGATCCAAGTTCCATTTAAGCTGATGGGAACTTCTCTCATGTCTTCTTTAAAAATTGGCTCTAGCTCTAGTATCAGATTGCATACTACCTTGCTTTCTGATTCTTGGAAGGGTTCAGCCAAGCGTTATGAATTAGATGCTTAGATAACATTGATGACTGCAGTTCATGATTGTGCCAGTAAACCAAAAATAAAATAGAGGTTAGAAGTGTGACTAGTAAACGGCACAGTGTGGGCCCAGTCCTTCTGGCGCAGGAGGGAGGGGAACACACTTACTTGTTTGTCATTTAAGAGCTGAATTTGTCCCAGTCCTGCTTCATTGTGGTACGGAGAGGGAAGGAAGCTCTTCAGCTTCCAAAAAAATGGTGTTGTGACAGTTTACGTGACCTGAAGCCTGTCCCTGGAGCTTTGTCATGACTCCCAACAGCAGCACAAGCAGACCTTAGGTGTTTAGGTGAAAACGCGTTTTCATCTAATGCAGTTGGCTGGGCAGATCTGAGTCAAGCCTTTGCAGACCTAAGCACAGCTGCTGGTAGGCAGTCTGTGCTGGCAGATGAGAGCTCAGGCACAGTGGGTTGCTCTACCTATAGTGGTTTCATGTCTAGGAAGGGCATGCTTAAAGATTGACAGATGCTGCAAACTCAAAATCTCAAAGGAGTGGATATCAGTAAGACCAAGAGCTGTGGATTTGGCAGTGGCAAAAATGGATGGAGATCTGATTGGCATCTCATCTTCCTGCACCTCATGTCAGAAGAGTTTTGTAAACAACCCTGTGATAGCGTAGTGCTGGATTCCAGTCTGGTCTCTCCAGAGTGGAATGGAGTGGATAGCAACGGGGTCAATAAAGGAGCAATAGAACAAAGGGTAGAAGCAATTAAATCCCTGATGCGCACTGATGGTTTCTTGGGATTTTATTCCTGGTGTTGGAGTCCTCTTGCTTTGTTCAGGAAGCTCTGCTTTTCTGTTGCCTTCATCAGAATGTGTAAGCCATGTATCTGTGTAGCTATTGTGGCTTTTTATGATAACATTCCTAAGGGAACCAGGTTTTGCTCGGTCTTAGGGACTTTGCAAGCTTTTTGTGTGAAAGATGTTAATCTCATAACTCCTCCATGGCAGCAGAACAGTCACACTTTGTTTTGTTTTTTTTTTTTTTTTTTTTTTTTCCGAATTGGGGATTTATAATAAAAACTTTATACAAAGTAACTGGATTTATAATAAAAACTTTATACAAAGTAACTAGAAATTTAGAAGGAGAAACTAAGATGAATACTCCAACTCTGTGAAAGTACAAGGTGACCTCAGGTAGAGAGAATGCAATTACCCAACTATCTTTTTGCCAGGACATCTTGCCTAATTTCCTCATCTTATAAAAGGTGCCACAGAATATGAAATGCGTGTGAGTGGGTATGTGGCTGTTGTCTTGGTCTTTCTTCTGGCTGTGCAGGGTTTCCTACTGTCTTTCTGAAGTGTTTGTGGAGGAGCTCTGACACAAACACAAAAAAAGCAATCAGCTAGTCCTTTTGGCAGACTATTTTTTTCCTCCTTTTTTCTCATGTTCTGTCAAGTTATTGAACAAAGCATTCTGAAAGAGCACTGCTTGGAGAAACTGTTCAAAGAAAACTCTGTGACATCCACCAGGTCAGACAATGTGCAGTTTGCCTCGCACTGCTGTCTAGCTTGGAAAAGAAGGTGATGCTGCTCAGACACCAGCATTTGGCTTCTCACTGTGGCTGGAAGTTGTCCACCCAGCCGAAGACTAACAGACTTAGCATGGGAGATCTGATAACACCACAGCAAATGCTAAACTACACCTTTATTATGATAACTCTGGATGAGTGTTAATTATTAGCTGAACACTGTATGTTCTAGAGGCTGTTTACATTACAGCATGGGAAGGGCAAACTTCATGTAAAATGTGTGCGTTTCTTGGCAGAAAGCAAAGAAAACCAGTAAATCACTTTGGAAGAGAGCAGGGTTTTTTTTGTTGTTGTTGTTTCTCTTCACTACGTATGCAGTTTTTATTAACATCATGCACACGTAATGAGGGATTTTCATGAACTTATTTAGAAGACTACATATTTAGACATGATTTTATTAAGACAGGGTGGATTAACACAATGAGAATGTGCAGCAGGTATGTAGGAAGTGCTGACTAGATCGAATACACTTCTTGTTAATAGTTGTTTGGACTTCAGGATTAGGTGTTTGCTTGTGTCTCTATTGAATCAGTGGCATAGGACAGAATCATTTGCTAGACATGAAAAGTATTTGTTGTGATTTTAGAAATGATGGTCTGAAGAGGTTTCCTTTTCTCAGGTTACAAAATAAAATTAAGTTATAGCCTTGTAAGGTTATTTAAAAGAAAAACAACAACAACAATAAATGAATATTGTACTGTGCTTTTAACCACTAAGCAGCATAAAGGTCTTACCATTCTTTAGTGTCATGAAACCATTCTCTGAGCAGTGCACATGTGTATTTCCACTCATTTTAAGTTAGTTTCTTCACAGGGATATTTATTTTTAAACAAGCTGGCAAAACTTTCATTGTGATAGCTGTAACTATGTACTTCATTAATTTACAATATCACTTTTAATCAATCCACCTAGAAATAGGGGCACATAATTAT
>JBCJKH010041920.1:0-10749 GCA_039877255.1 Loriculus beryllinus | reverse complement strand
GGTCAGAGCCTTTGCCAGTGAAGACCGAGGCAAAGAAGTCATTCAGAACCTCAGCCTTCTCCAAATCCAGGGTAGCCTGATAGCTTCCGGAGGGTGCCCACATTGTCCCTAGTCTGTCTTTTATTTGCTATAGAATCCCTATAGAATAGGGATTGGATATTCCCTATAGAATAGAATATGGTACCTATAGAATCCCTATAGAATCCACAGGAACAGCACATTGAGAGCTACTGAAATTTCATTTCAACAACCAAGATTCATCAGGAGGAATTAAGACAGGTATAGCTGATCTTGTTTTGGGACCAGAAGTTAGACTATACTACTTCTCAGGGTCACTTCCAGCACTATTTCTTCTTTATTTTCCCAGAGGGAAAACGGTGGAAAGTTGGCATATAAGAACTAGAACAAATGTGAAAAATTAAAATATTCAGGAAAGAGATGAAAGATGTCTCTGTGCCTGACATATGAAAAATAAAACAAAAAATTAACAAAATATGTTGTTAAATATTGTCCTTAGATTTTGTTTAATCTTGAGCTTTGGTAGATGGAAAGTTAATTTTGCCTGTGTCATCCATGAGAACAACTATGTGTTAGATATATAGCAATATTTAAACTCAGTAAATAGAAGTGTTCTGGATACCAAACAAGAAAAGAATGAATAATTGGCAGTGAGCAGTATTTTCAACAAGTTTGTATGTTTTACAGTTTGTAACCTAGCTGAAAGCTGACTGATGTCTCCTTACATGATTCTGTTATTCAAGCTTATCAGCTGAAATACCTGGGGACAAGGCCCCGGGGATTTATGTAAAATACTTTAAATGTTAATTCTATTTTAGTTTTATTTGGTTCAATGATCCTTCAGCATTTTTCCTGCTCCCCCATCTAGTGTTCATAGACATAAAATTAAACATACCCTCTGCTTTCCAAATTCACAACTAGTAATAACATAAGTATTAACCTTCCACCCACACCTGCCAACGTGCGCCAGATCTCAGAGCAAATTTGAAAATGCCAGTTGAAATCTGCAATGCCGCTGACTTTCTAACTTTCCCTTGCCTTCCCTGACTTTAACACCAGCTCTGCAGAGAGCAGACACCCATCCAAATATAAAATGATTACACCAAAGCCCTTGCAAACAGTCAGTAGCTGATCCACGAACAGATCAAGAAGTCGGATGGACTGCAGATATAAAGTCAAACAACAGTGATAAGTTTCATGGTAAGAAAGGCCAACTATGTTCTTTTCATGGCTGAAGCCGTCTTCCCTGGAATGTACTTGTTCTTGAAATGGGATACCAGGTATATTTGGGTTAGAGTAGGAGCTGAATGAAAATGATAATCCACAAGACAAAACAAAAAACTTCACATCTCAGGCAGCCGAAACAAATTATATAGAACAGGAAAGGTAAAAGAGTGTAGAGCTCTTGCTCAAGCAGAAATGAGTAAGGTTTGACCCCTTTGTGTTGGAGGGCAGCTGCCCCTGGCAGCCTCTCCCCAGAAGCACCACCCCAAGCTAATGATCAGCTTAGGGGCCTGCTCAACACCCACCAGCTGGTGTTGCTTTCCCCGGTCCAGGGCTTTATCGCTTGGTCACTTAGTTCCTCAGAGGAGTTCAATGGGACCTTGGGCTTTTACTTCATTATTGAGGCTCTGTAAATGAGGTTTCCCAGGCTTCTTGAGACTAGAATCCCATATTTCCTGGATTTTCATTAACAAAGATGATAAGGAACTTTTACAAAAGGAAACATTTCATTCCTTTTGACCCAATTGTATTATTAGAATTTGTTAAATAAATAAGTTTTGAGCCAACCAAAGATACACTTTTTCCATTTGCCCTCAGAAAACTCAGCTATTAGACAAGTTCTATTTATAACCCATCTATCTCCAAAATGAGGACATAGTCAGAATTAAAAATAGGCTTTTCCTTTTTTGCCTTTGAGTCAGCTGCATACTGAGGTGCTGAACTTGTAAGGAGCAGAAATCCAGTCTGAAGGCACAGCCACACAAACCACCAGCCACCATAAGAAACCAGGAGTACTTCCAGTGCCCAAGAGGGCAAGGCACAATGCAGTGTAAGCATCTGCCGCAGCAATAACTCCAGTCAAATAATGAACTGGGCCTTCTCTTGTTTAATCAATTACCCAAAGCTTCAAACAGAGCAGTAATACACAGTATAAGCTGTGTAAATACACCTGGAGCTATAATCAGACTGCAACAGCCACACATAAAAGAGCCCATAGCATTTACGTTTTCTAACCTCATCCTAATGGGTGTCTGCCTTCAAAAGCTTTTAACGCAAACATGGATGAATGTGTCGCTGTACCTCCGTTGTGATTTATGTCTGCAGGAGCTGGAGGAGCATGTGTACATGTGTAACTGATAGGATGCTGTTTGACTTATGGAAAGTTATTTCCCCTGTGCAGGTCTGTCTCCAGGGCACATAGTCAGAGCAGTTTTTTACTTTAGTACCTTCAATCATGGGTGTTGTCAGAGACTTCAAAAATCAGGCTTAATGCGGAGTTACTGGGGTTTCTGAATGTATTACTCGTGTCCCTTTTTAACAAGTATACTTCCATTCTTTGGGACGTTCACAGGAGATCCATTTTGGCTCTATGTAAGGTGAAATATGTCACCTGGATCCTTCATGTTTGTTGGATATAGCACCATCTCCAAGGAGGATATTAATACAGATGATTAAAAGAATTTGAACAACCATAGTTTTACTATGGTGGCGTCAGCAGAGCTGGTTGCTATTCATAGCACTCGTAGCTCTGGTCTTTGCATGACTTGAAACCAGACTTTCCAGGAAGTTGAGAGGACGGCAGAAGTGACAATACATGTATTTACACTAGGATGATTGAAACTAAAGGAGCTCACACAGAAAAAGGGAAAGAAGATATTTTCTCTCTGGCACAAGAGCTAAATACACTCTTTTCCAATCCGTAACTTTATGGAGAGAGATCAGGAGCTGCTGTCAAGTGTGGGGCAGGGGAAATGTCCAAACAAGAATATTTTACTTTTCAGTGTTAAAGATCAATGTATATGCTGGCACAAGTGTGCACCAGGATAGGTATCAGGACACTTTATACTGGCAAAGGATTTTACTGCTAATAGCTTTTGCGCTTTGTTATCATATTTGTTTTTATGCCTCTGCTCCTCTGTGGTCTCTCTTGCACCCCTTGCTTATAATTTGCATCAGAGCAGATTCTTCATGGCAAACCCTGGGACTTCTCCAGGTAATGATGAGGACATTGGTGGACCTCAAGAAATCATAAACACTAATGAATGATTAGATTTCCATGCAACATGAATGGCAGGGAGAAGTGGCAACGAACCCATGACCCCAAGCCTTCTTATCACAGAATAAAAATCAGATAGAGGCAAGGCACTGTACATGTGCCTCTAAGCCGCTATAAATCCCTAAATGGATTGTGCATTGTATGAAAGGCAAGGGAAATAGGCCAAGCCTGCACTGGGCAGAAACCTAAAAGGCTACAGCAGACAATGTGCTTGAGTGAATTGCAGTGCTTCGGGATGAATGCATTCAGCTGCTGTTTCTCGCTGCTAAAATGAGTAACAATGCTGCAGCACCCCAACGAGGCACATCTTTAATACCACTCTGGTTTCATTAGAGCTCTATCCTCAGGGGTGTTTTTGTCCACCGAATGCTTCTTTTCTCCCCACAAGATGTGTCATTGTGCCTGTAGAGACATATTTGAGTTTGGGAGTGTCTTTATGTGCCCTCACACTCTGCCTGGGAGATTATGTGGGTTGCGTGCTGAGCTCCGTCCTTTTCTTTCAGTCAGTTCTGCAGTTCCCCAGGGTTGCCTTAGCTGGATTAGGAGGCTTTGTGTGCACTTGGCCATGGGGCACCTGGCATTTTCACATGGACATTGTACTACTAAAACCAGGGAGAAAAAATCTTTTCGAAGCAAAGGATAAATAAAAGATAAAAAGCCACATTGAGAAGGATACATCACTGTTAGCAGTTTCAGAGAGCTGAATTAAAATAGTGAAATATGCATACTAGTGCCTAGTGCAGCCTGTTGGAAAGTATTTTTGTCTGCTACTAGTGGATAGACTAGAGGAGGCAGACATGGGATGCTATGGGTGTTAAAGATTCCCCTGACACTCCCCCATATGTACTAATTCCCAGAGCACACAGTACACTCATTTAGCAGGAGGGATTGCTCCCTTACAGGATGTGAGTTTTGCTCTGCCTGAAGATCAAGAACTAAATGGTGTGAAAACATTCATAGATTAAAATTATGCTCTGCACATCCTGGATAGGGATTAATTTCATTTTGACTAATGGATTCTGGTCCTCAGCCCTCCTATCCAGCCATGTTTTTAGTAAGTACATTTTTTACAAACACAACTCTAGCGAGAAAGGGCTTCCCACTTTCCTCTACAGCTCTTGCAGCCCATCTGCATCACTCCATGGGGAATTTTATCAGTAATACACTAAGGGCCCCTGCCTGTCAAGCAAGAAATAATTAAATATGCTTTTCGAAAGACAGCAACAAAATGGAAGGAAACAGAAGGGTGATGAGTCAGAAATTCTTATACACAAACACCGAGACTCCCAACAGGGCCACCTCGAGGCAAAAGCAAACACAGGTGTGAATAACAACTACCGAACTGTCAATAGCAATTCAGAGAAGGCTGAAGTGCTTAATAAGAGAGTTGTTCTGCCAATACTCATAGGGGATTAAAGGAACAACTGGAGTAATTATAGCCCTCAGCCTGACACTGATCCCAGGCAAAATATTGGAATGGCTGATATGACGCTCAATAAATAAAGAGTTAGAGGGTAATTTAATTAATGTCAATTAGCATGGCTTTAAAGAAAAAATAGATCTTTCCAAGCTAATCCTTTTTTGATTAATTTAAAATGTGTTTGCTGGAGGAAATGAAGCTATTCAGTGTGCTTCTGTAGGGCTTTTAATGTTGCACCACATGGCATTTTGATTAAGGAACTGCAACAATACAGTGTCAAGATAAAGAAAATATTTGAAAACTGGATAAAAACCCCATGTTGAATATGACTGTAAATAGCAAATCTTCACCAGGTAATGCAAATACCTCCCCAAAGAGACAAGTTCTTTTTCCTGTTCTGTGGTTGTCAGTTGGGAAGAATAGAACAGGGTGTGCTTCCTGAATAAGCCTTCAGTGGCATGAAGGAAATCAGAAAAACTGAAGGACTACTGACAAGGAGTAAATGGAATATCATAGGAAAAAGCCCAGACCCTTAATGTTGTCATTTGACTACAACTTACTGCAAAACTATACAGCTAACGGTCAAGAACGTGAGTCATAATTTTAAGATAATGAGGAAAAACTCTGGACATCAATGCAGAATTTTCTTGGAAAATTAGCCAAACAGTGCTCTTCCACACCAAAAACAGCCAAAATTTGCTAGGGAATATTGTAAGAGTATGAAGGTTATATTACTGCTGTACATGACAATGCAGACTGTCTGAATCTTGAAAGCAAGAGTTCTCCTCTACTCAGCTAACAAGCAAGATAAAGATTTATTAGAACGCTTTATTAAATCTGTTACAAAACTCAGTGGCTGGAAGACCCCAGAAGACGAATTTGAAATAGAAATTAATTGATTTTGGTTATTTGTTTTGAAAGTTTGTTTTTCTGCAAGTGTCATATTTAACTGAAGATAGTATGATTTTCTGAAGGAGACAGGCTAGTGTTCAGGCCGGGATAATCTGTGGAAGTACAATAGTCAATGCTATTGGACTCATAGGGAAGTGCTGATTAGGTGATCAAATAGTCAGCAAGTCAAGACTCAGGACCATCAGTTATTGGCACCAGCTAACATGGCAAAATCTAACAGTGCATTTGAAAGACAAAATTGTTTGGATCTGACAGCCTTTGTTGAATTTGGCAGTGATAATTAACTTCAGAGGGCAGTATGTTATAACAGCTTTATGTAATTATTGGTCAAAAAGAGGTTTTTAAATAACAGATTATAATAATTTGTATGTTTTTAATAAAGACAAGCAAATATCATAATATTATCCGTTGGCAGATATACTCTGAGGTACACAGTGGTTTTCAGTAAGCTGCTGCTTGGAATCACCCTCTTCACTGGGTAGACCCACCACCAACCAGCCACAAATGATCAGTTTGGCCACCTCTCGCAGGGCTCACATATTTCAAATATGGCTTCAGCATCACTTCTTCAGTCAAGCATTAGTCACCTGTGTAGCTTACCTGAGATTTATTCAGGGATGAGCACATGAACAGGACAACTGAAAGAAGCATTTTCAAGCTACGTAGTCTACTAGCAGCTTCTGGATTGTGTCCAAAGCACTCTGCACCTTCCGGCAGAGCTGGGGGGCTCACCTGTCCAAATTCCTTACCTGCAGCATAGACAGCTACATCCAAGCCAGCCATCAGGGGCTGCTGGGGAAGTGTTTCTAGGAAACAGTACATCTAACCCAGAGGTAGCTGTCTAAGTCACTCAGGTGCATTGCCTTCCAGCAGAGGCTCTCTCACTGCCCAGTGCTGGTGTACAGAGAGCTGTGCCATGGGATCCTCCTCATGGGCTTGTGAGAGCATTTTCCTAAGTGTGCAGCATCAGTGATGTGACCACTGACACCGAGTCCCACCTTTCTATTCTTTCTTTGTTCTCATCTCAACTTGCAGGTTGAATACCCATGGACAACCTGTCCAAATGGCTTCCTACATGTTTCCCCACACTGGAGTCACTGCAGCCTTTTACTTCTAGCATAAAGAAATCCAGAATCTTTCATTTTCCTCTGTAAATATGCTGCAGCATCTCCAGCTCTGACAATTCTGAGATACTTCATGGGTTTGCACTGGCATTGGAACATGACTCAGATTGGGGCAACTCTAATTACAGTATTCCTTGAATTTCTGTGCCAAAAATTATGTTAGTCTGACATTTGGACGTACTGAAGCTCTGCGTATTTTACATGGTCATTTGGAAAATCACTGGTTGGCTCCTTTTTCTCTGCTACTGATCTTCATTACTACAACACTGATGCCTCAAGCAGCAATAAAAAACAAATTGAAAAGGTATTATGAACTGCACAGAACACACTAGGAAGAGACCAGCAAACAGAAGCCACAAATCTGTAATGTGCAACTCTAACTTCAGTGGCCAGCTTCTAAAAGCTTCTAGATGGGTTATCACAGACAAACTTGACTGACACAGTTTTCCCACCACAGCTGGTACTGTTTACAGCCTCTGGATCTCAAACTGCCTGCAGTGCCTCTAGGTCTTGAGGTCTGTGATGAAACAGAAAAGCCACAGCAGTCTGTGTCTCTCTTAAGCTGTTGCCAGTAAATGTAACCCTGCAGGCACTCACTTGTTTTGTCTTCCCCATAGCAGGGGGTTGGAACTGGATGATCTTTAACATCCCTCCCAAACCCAAACCATTCTATGATCCTTGGATTATTTTGGACTGTTTTCTCAACCAAATAATTCCCTGTCAAGAATTCTTGTACTGGATGCAGCTTGGATTTGCACTCTTTTAAAAAAAGAATTATTCTAACTGAAACAAATGCCTGCTTTATCTCTGAGGTTCTCCATTTAACAAAGCACTCACTTGCTCAGTTTGCTGTTGTTAATGTCTTTATACAAATAATTGGCTGAATACATAGAGAAGCACATTGGGTATCGCCAGCAGCTTAGCTTCTGTCTCTTGTCTTCAGATACCATATGGTGTAATATGAGAAGATGCAAGACTGTAATTAGTAGAACATTAGTCTGATAGAAATATTTATCTAAAATAAAATGCTAATAAGAGGTCTTGTTTTGCAGTAAGAGACTGCAAGTGTACAGGAATCAACAGATGATTATGTAGCATAGAAATCACTGCCATTAGCAAATGAGCAAGCTTAGTATGTCTGTAGAGCTTCTTGAGTAGTAGAATTTCCTGATTATTAGAGCATTCTGTTTGTCCCTCTGCAGAATGAGGGGGTTCCTCAGGCCTCCTGAACATGCTGTCACCATTACTGGCTATAGCTGTGCTTCTTGCACTGACCTGGGAGCAGTGATAAGCAGGGGACACCCAGCTCAGCAAGGTCAGATAGGCCTTGAACTGCCATGAGCAGAAACTGCCTGGGAAGAACAGTGCCGGCTGTTGAAAAGGAAGGGGTGCAGTGTTGGGGTTGTAATGGGACAGTGAACTGTGTTACAGAAAAACCCAGTTTTTTGGTTTTTCAACTTCCCCACGTGGTTTCACTATTGTTTCTGCCTTTCCAGACCAGGTCTGTGGCAGTTATGTGAATCTGTGCACATCCCACTAAAGCGGTCACACGCGGGGCCATTGAAAAGAGCCACTGAAGTGTACAAGCGAGCACGAGGCGTATTGCTGGGGGGACCAGGGCACAAAAGGTCCATCAGAAAGGTCTCAGCAGCTCACTGAGGTGGAACAGATAAAAGAGGCAGTGTTTATCTTATATGGTTCTATATCCAGATAAAATAAACTGGATGCACATCTCTTTGCAAACACACTAGCAGACTGGTGAGAGTTTAAAACATGTTAGATACACCTATAAAAGAGAAAAGCCTTGACAAAAGCACAGACATAGTTAATAGAGGTTCTGTTATTACCATTTTGGGTTCTCACATTGCTTTCTGCATATTTGTCCTCTTCCTGCATGTTTGTCCTCTTTAACCTCTCACACTCAGCACCTTACCTTCCTCAATCTCTCACTCTCATTTCAGCACACAATCAAGCCACAGTATTCAGAAGCAAATAAGCCACAGCAGAACAATGCTGCTGTCTGTCCCCCAAGACTTGTCCATGTTGTCCCTGAGCAACTGCCTGTCCCCCAGAACATATGTCCACATTGTCCCACGTCAGCCACCAGTGCCGTTGCCTTTTGCTTGTGTCCCACCTGGGACTGGCCTTAGCCCTTTGGGGATGAGACAGGATGGTAGGTGGGCCTTACAACCAGCACTGAAGTCTATGGCTGCTCCTGTAACTGCAGCCCGGGGAACATTTGCAGCTTTTATTTGCATTGGGGTGCAGGGACATAGAGAATAAAGAAAAGAAAGGCGGCAGCAGTGCAGGCAGGCTCCCACCTGCTGGAGACAAGCAGCTCCACAGCTACTTTTCCTGGCTGCCTGGCAAGAGGGTTCCTAGCGAATGGGGGCCTGGCAGGGATGGTCACACTCTGCAGCGCCAGCATCATCACCCAGAGGCCAGGGTGAGTTGGGAAGGAGGGGTTTGGTGAGCAGCTTGGAGCCGGCTGCCTGTTGGACATCCGAAGCAAGCCATGGGAGGAGTAGAAAGGGAAGGAGGCATAAAAGCAGTACAAAAAACTCTTCCTAAGGGGAGGAATCATTTCTTCCTGAAAAAAGTAAAACGTGACTCTGCTTTAGTGTATGTGTGGCTCTGGAGGGTCTCGCTCATGCAATTTGGTGTGTCAGGCAAGTTTATGCTAGCATGAAAAAGATATTGTAAGCAGTATTGTATTAGTACTATTGTATTAGTACTATGGTATTAGTACCTGGAAGGAAACGATACCTTCTTGGTACCCTCTGGAAAAGGGATTGGGTAGGTCCCTCATGACAAATAAAACTGCCCAGGGTGGGGAAAATGTGAAAAATTGAGGTTGCCACAGCCCACAGCCACCCTAATACATGGATATTTGGAGACCTCAGGGGAGGCAGCTGAGTAGCTCCTGCAGCTGGTAAAACTCACCTAAAGATGAAAAAAATACCCAAATAAAATGTACCTATCCTTTATTCCCCCTCCCTCTTCAAAAGGCATCACTCTAATTATGGAAAGCTGCTGAGCATTAGTGGGTTTGTTTGTGGCTTTGGTTTGAATGGCTGTTTCACTGAACTCTTAGGAACTTGAAAATGGGCTCTGATTTCTTAGGCCAAGTCCTTTCTCTTCTCTGGCAAGAGTGAATTTGTTACTGGGGGCTTGATACTAATAGCATTTGAATGGTTTATCCTTAAAGGAATATAAAGTAATTATTTCAGAGAACAGAGCTAATAGAAGGGGAGACAGTGGTTTGAGATGCTCTGGGCAAGGACTCAAAAAGCAAACTGTGAGCATGCGTAGTTGCAACTTTATGGCTTTGAAGCACAGCATGCTGCTGCTAGCCCAGACACAGTCCAGGAAAAGCTGAAATCTGCTCTGGAAATTTAGCCAATGGTATCTAGGACCACAATGACTGAGTTTTGTGCTGAATATATAAAGCATTTTGTGCTAAATATACAAAGCATAGCGTGTCTGGCAAAACAACATGCCCTTGCAAAAGAAAGAATATTCTAATATCAGATTTAAGTTTTTATTTGAACAGGAAGAGAAAGTTAAAGTTTTGATCTTTTCTATTGTCATGATTTAAGCCCAGACATAAATCAGAACCACGCAGTCTCTGTCTCACTCCCCCATCCTCTACCCCACCCCCTGCTCCCGGAGGGATTGGAAGGAGAATTGAAAGAATATAACTCCCACGGGTTGAGATAAGAACAGTCCAGTAACTAAGGTATAGCACAAATCACTGCTGCTATCACCAAAAATGATTAACAATAAGAAAATAACAAGGGAAGAAAACACAACTGCTCACCACCTGCCGACCAGTACCCAGCCTGGTGATCTAGCCCTTCAGGGTAACTGCCCCCAGTTTATATAGTGGGCATGACGTGTTGTGGTATGGAATACCTCTTTGGTCAGTTTGGGTTAGGTGTCCTGTCCCTGCTTTCTCCCGGCCCCCCCTCCTCCCTGGCAGAGCATGAGACTCA
>JBCJKH010041916.1:0-16661 GCA_039877255.1 Loriculus beryllinus | reverse complement strand
GAAGCCTTGGGAGGCATGGTTTAGTGTGAGGTGTCCCTGCTTATGGCAGGGGGGTTGGTACTAGATGATCTTAAGGTGCTTTCCAACCCTAACGATTCTACGATTCCATGATTAATTTCTTACAGTAACAAAAATTGCAGATTTTTAAGATTATAGCTAAACACTAATATTGTCGGTTATTTGCTAAAGTCATACTAAAACATAAATAATTAATCTGGTTTTCCTAACATTTTGTGAATAATTGTGTAAGCTTTAAATCCACGTGGATGCTGTGAGCACAAACAGACAAATCTCCATAAGTATTACTGAAGCTGCAACCAGGTGAAAAAGAGAATACTATCAGTTCATAGCCATTCGAAAGAAGTAGAGGCTATAGTGCCTGAAAACAAACAGAATCTAAATTTTACCTGACCTGAGTAGTTTCACCTAAACACAATAATTCTGGACTTTTTTCAAGTAGTGGGTAACAGTATTACTGTATTTGTGCTGTTTCTTTTCTTTCACTTTTTTCTTGGGAAAGAACAATGGAATGCAAAGAAGCAGTATATATGAAAGAAGATGTGCTAATTAATGAAATTTTGTAGATAGTGTATTTTAGATACTTTTGGCTTCCATATGTAAGATCAGATAAAAATCACGTTATATGTATGTATTTTATGAACAATGTAAATAGAAAATCAAAACAAAATACTGCTCTACAGTGTGCGATACCAGATATAAGGGTTTAAATTGGCATGCAGTTAAAGCTAAATGTATTTTACAGTCACATAAACAAACAAGCAAATACATTTACCTTCAGAATGAAATAGTGATTTTCAGTCCAAAGCCATTTCTACAAGCAGTTTGGCTTCCTGCTGGCAAAAGCATTTTATTTTTTTATTTTGAAAAAGAAAGAAACATGCCATCATCTTCCCTAGTCACTGAACAGCTGCATCAGTTTGTTTTCACGGCACTGATTAGCATAATTGTAGTGGATTACTTGCATTTGGCACAGAATATAAATAATTCAGTATTTTTCATCATTAAAGAGCGAGAGAATGATAATATCAGTTAGGTTGGAAAAGACCTTTAAGACCATTGAGCCCAACCATAAACTAACACCCACTTCACTACAACCTCCTTTCAGATAGCTGCAGAAAACAACAAGATCTCCCATGAGCCTCCTTTTCTCCCTCAGCCACTCCTCATAAGACATACTCTAGATCCTTCACCAGCGTCATTGCTCTTCTTTAGACACTGTGATACATATTTTCCCCAAGCTACGCAATACCAGGATATTTAAGGATACTTAAGTCAACTTCTCAGAAACAAAACCCCAGCCATACTGCTGAGCTATCCAAACAACAAAAAAAAACATATTACAGTCTTGTGGCTAGTAAAGAAGATGAGGTGTGTTTTCAACCTTGACAGGATGAGGACAACTGCATACATGTAGTTCATTTACATTGCAAGCTTATGTTTAAAAGCTTTACAGTTGCTCTTGGATAAAATAACACTGAGGATTTTTGAACTTTTTTAAAAAAAAGTTTCCTGTAGAAACTAGTATAACCCTGCTATTATTGTTCAGTACCGTAAATTTAAATTATGAGTCACAGTGATAAAACATTTTCCAGTTCAAGCATTGCAGAGTAGTAAAATCTGCACTCCAGTTCTTTGAACTGAACATGACTCAACTTTAAAAAACACCTCTAATCAATCAAACAACCTGCCCATGCAAAACGGTATGATTATTTCCTATTTCACTTTCACTTGCTTGCTCACAATGTTATTATGATTCAGTGAACTTCTACTAGCCATCCAGTTTGTAGAATGTTCAAATTACACAATTTTGACAGTTCTTCGTTACTGTTCTACAATGCTTTATGTAATATAATCTTCAGATTAATTTCCTGAAAAATCAATGGCATTTGTGCAATTGTTACTGCAGGAGAGGAACATCAATTCATTCCACTCCTACTAGTCTGATGCTGGTGCCAGCAGGAGATTCCCAGAGCCTGGAGAGGGGTCACAGGTCAGCAGGAGCACACCCGAGCAGCAGCACAAACGAATTCCAGGCACTCCAGCCAGTAAGTCAGCTTGGCTTCATCAGGGGTCAACTTAAATGCCTCTATGCAAATGCACATAGCATGGGGAATAAACAAAAGGAGGTAAAATATGCACATGCCTTCTGGGCTATGATCTTACTGGCATCAAGGAGACATGGAGGGATGGCTCCTGACTGGAGTGTTGAACTGGAAGGATACAAGCTCTTCAGTAAGGACAGGCAGCACACATGAGGTGTCTATTTAATTGATGGACTCCCGTGCTAAAATTATGCTAATGCTTCACCAAGACAGAAAAAATGTGGGGAGTATTTTTTTTTCCATCTAAGAGTGTAAAACACAGTGAGAGGCCAAAAAGAAATCTAGAAATAAGAGTTGAAGACATTGCTTAACCAGAGGTTGCACTTCTATTTGCAGTCATAAACCCTGACAACAGGAAGCAAAGCGAAGACTCTGATCTACAACACTGAATCCCAAGGGCTGAAAAGTAGGCTGAGAAGAGCTGACAGCTCTAAGAATATGAGTTATATTGTGCCCTGATTTCTTCAGACTATTAAGAGCTGATTCATTTCCTAAAACTCCCAAGACTAGAGCTGGGACAATTTATTCTTCCTTTCTAATATGAAGGCTTTTTTATTCCTTCACATTTGTTACCATAAATGATACAAGACAGAAGGCTTGATTAGAGTCTGAGAACATGATCAAGAATCTGACAGTATGTGGCTACATCAAAGAAGCTACACAGCACCTCACAGACTACCACAGGGCTCCATCTGCCCACTCAGCTGTCAGATTGGGATTTTAGAATGAAATCTCACCATTTAAACTAGCTTACACCTGTGATGCAAGATGAAAATCTGAGAACAAAGCACGGGCCATTTGTTTTCTTTCATTGCTGTTACTATATTGTGCATTGCCAGGAAGCGTTTTTTGCATATCTACAAATATAAATTGCAGTTTTCTCTTTGGAGAAAACATTAATGGATGTTGAAGAATTTAAGCTGCAGTTCTGGATAAGAATGATAGCAAGAAAAAAAAGTAAAAGTGATCAGTGTGTGGGGATTTCTTTCAATATCTCTCTTAAATACAAGAGCACAATACAGCAAAATCTGCCCAAGCTACTGTATCTACCTGAACCAACTGTATCTATTTGAACCAACACTGGTAATTATAGACACTCTCACGGTTCTTCCATTCACCCAAATGGATTCCTGTTGTGCACAAGTTTGGCTTGGGTTGTATATTTTCCTGAAAGCCTTCAGGTCCATTCCAATTTGTCTCTTGAAAAAAATCTTCATAGGAATATAACCTTGTTCTAGACAAAATAGCAAATATCTTCACATATACTGCCATACTTCTGTTCATGTATTTTTGAGTACCTTCTGGCTGTCAGTTGAACGTGTGTATTTGTGGCTTATATATACTTCAGAAAATTAACAAGAAGAGAAGCTGAAATAAATTTGTCTCAAGACTTACAACTTCATTTTCTACTCTTCTGCTTTTTTAACATACAGTCCAATTATCACTTCACATCAACAAGGAAATTTTCAAAAGGCACAGCTGGCTTCTGATGTCCATGAACTTGCAGCACGAGTTAAAAGACAAGACATCAATATACTCTACCACACTTCTCTGGTTTAACATTGCTTGCTTCCCTTTCTTCTCCTTCTCCCTGAATCTCCCTCAGTGCATTATGAAGAACAAACAAAATTCTGAGAAAACAGTGAAAACTAAAATCACACCATCCCTCAGTTTACCCTTCACACCCCTCCCCATATCTTCTGTGTTCTATCTCAGTGTGCTGTGATAGATCTTGAGATAAGACCTTCCCTTCTTGGGACATGGCTGTGGCTAATTCTAGTGCAAGACAATGTAAAACTAACACAATTTATTAGTTCCAAAGAAATTAAGTGATTATCTTAACTTTGACTTCAGCTTTGTACTCTTTATATCAGCCTTGTTTACTTCATATTGATTACTCTTTCTTTTTCCTGAAAAAAACCACCATGAGTTTCCTGAGGAGAGTACATTGCTATAGATTAAGTGTTGTATTCACGCATACATGTACTACTCACTATAGTAACTCATAAGAGCTCAGCTATGATCATGATTAACATGAATGCTAAACTATTAAACAGGATCCTGTTTATAAAGTGGTTTTTATTCAATTACATTTAAATCGCTACAAATTGGAATAAACATGGTTCAGTGATATAAAAGTCACAGGAGTTTTCAAAGCTGTTATTCTCTTTGTCTGATTTTTACACTTCACATAATGGTGCCCTCAGATCTCATAACTAACCTGCCGTACTTCGAAATATTGCTTATTCAAAACTTTATTATCATATATTACTATTCCTTCTCCTTGAATTTAGGACCCAATGATTACACTGAATTGAAATGTCATTATATTGCAGCTAGCACAATGGTTACAGAACAAGTCACATCTGTTTCAAAGTTCATAGATCATATAGAGTGAGAAGGAAGAACTATGCAACAGCAAAACTTTTCTGGTCATTTGCACATGTCTTTCCCTTTTCATTAATCAATGTGTCAGCCACAGTATGAAAGAATGGCAATTACACTAATCTGTTTTATAAATGGGATACATTCTATGCATAGATTTCTAAACTAAAGCCTTGTCACATATTTTTGCAAACTGAAAGACCATCAGCTCTATCTGATGCAGTGCAGCCTGGAAACCCCAAGCCTTACAGAGAAGCAGTGTCACAATAGCCAGGTTTAATCTCATGTCATTTAACTGGAAACTGATTCATATCAGTATTTACAGAGCTGAGAAATAATAAAAATTCATGCTTATCATGAATAAACACATAAAAAGCACTAATGTTCAACAAGGATTGTATTCCATGTCTCATTGTATAAGCATATTGTAAACAAGCATTTTTACTGGAGGTATATATTGCAAAGATGTATTTCAAACACATTTAAGAACACCAGCAGCAGAGACCTGTTCTCATTTCTTTTATATTATTTTTACAGTAGACAGAATTGCTCTGAACATAGTGTAAGTACTTACCACTGTGTTGTATTTTTGAGAAGGCTTCAGAATTCTCCCATAAGAGGCAGCATGATGTCATTTTACTTACAGCAGAAGTTTTTCCTGTTAGGAAGAAATACATAGTGCTCTTCAGTAAATGAATGGGAAAAAATGCATGCTTGTAAGTCATCAACAGTGAAAAAGTGACTTATTAATCAGCTGTAATGCTGTTTTTCAAGAATAAAAAAGAAAAATCATAACACTGATACCTAGAGAATAAATACATTGATCATATTGCACTGAATTCTGTCATAAAAATTATTAACAATATTTTTAGTTTGCAGATTGATCACTGCTACAAAACCAGAATTCTTGTAAAGCTATATACCACAAAAATATACATTTTTGCGGGGGAGAACCTAAAGCAAGCATTTAAAAATAGAAGTAGAAAAGAAAACCCACTCAAACCCTTGGGTTTTAAAAATTTATGTAAACATGCGTTACAAACATTCAAATATAAAATACAAGAATTCATATATTAAAATATAAATGTTCCATTTTTAAAGCCATTTGACTATTATTTATTCTTTCTTATGGGTAATTCAAAACTGTAGTCAATTCTTCAAATGACATTTCAATGATAGGCTATTTGCCAATCACCTATCCATTAGATAGACTATTTAGATAGGCTGAATAACAGTATTTTACCAATAGTCTCTACTGTCAGAACTATCTTGAGACGTTGCAGCTTAAAGATCAAACCTTAATATTGTTAAGAAAGTTATTTCAGGTAATTTATTTAGGTTCCAAGACTGTATTAGCTGAATACTTCTCTTCCCTCAAAGGCCAGCACAGTTGATTTTACAGCATTCAGAGCTACACATATTTTGCAGGGGGATTCATGCACTATGTGTTTGTTTCTGTATCTCTCTTAAAGTACCAAGGCACTCCATATAATTTAGTCCTCTTTTCAATAAATTAACGATCACAAAGAAGCACTTTGTGTAAAAAATACCATCTCAAAAATAATTACAGGAACAAGGGTGAGGCAGTCAAGTATTCCTATCAGCTTGCTAATACATCAAGCAACCTCAATTTCTGAAAAATCACACAATGCATTTGGTCACAGTATAGTGCCTATTAACACTGTAGAAACACTTCTGTAATAAATTGGCAAGCATGTTCCACAAACTTGTATGGCTTTCAGGGTCCATCAGCATCTTACTCATCAGCAGGAACAGACATGACCTCCAGGTAACAGATGAAGTATGGACTATCATCACAAACAATGTATCTATACACACACATGCATACAAACACATTCTCTCTGTGTATGTATGTATCCTGTATATTAAGAAATTAATCAGGTTTTAGCAAGAATCCTAAGAAGCACGGCAGTACATTTCCATATTTCAGAATTTTTTCTCATATTATTTAAAGAAAAATCATCAGATTTTAGCCTTCGATTTTGACCAAAATCAATATAAAATTGCTTACTATAATGGTGCAACTTACTTGCTACTGGCAGATTCTGAAATTTTAATCACAATGAATGACTTTCTCATTGTTTTTACTCACTAGGGCAAAACCACTACCTGTAAGTGCGATTCATCCTAACAAACAGCTGCAAACACAGACCTCAATTATGTGTAGAGTCTGTGATTATAAATTGGAAATAAATACCAGGAAATGCCTATTTGAATGCATGTCTGAAACATACACGTTCAGGAATACGGAAGCAAAGCAGAATTCCTTATGAATAAGGAATGTGTGAAACACTCTAGCTAAACTGTAAGAGTGTCCATCTGGACACCTGCTGTAGGGGAAGCCTGGCAACACTACAACTTTTCATACACACCCATTGAGGAATCAGATGTTGAAGTTTAGGGCAATCTTTACTCCAAGCTACAGTAATGTCTTAAATCTCTCCACATGACAGTGGCACTTTTACTGGAGATTTCACTGCTCATGTAGACTTTGACAGCCATTCCCATTCTCCAACAGTAGTAGGTGATTAAACCCAGGATGTGAGAAATAAGGAAGGATCTAGGGAATGGCTGTACAGTGAAAATCCACTAAGGTTAATACAGCTTCCCTTCTTCGTTAAACTTGCATTTCTTTATTTCCGTAGCATTTATAACTTAATTCCTGCTATGGGAACAGAATAAAACTCATCTTCATGGGGATAGCATATACTGTCTCTGCACAGCACCAAGAGTCTTCATCTTTAAAGCATAAAAATTAATTAAGTGCTATTTGTGAACTATGTTTTCCAAGTTTATCTTTTTGCATACCTATTTATCCCTTTCACCTTCAGTTTGTCATATAGATCTTCTAATTATCCTTTCCAAACTGATTTTACTTATGGATGACTAGATTATAGTTTAGACCCTAAATATTCTAGTAAAAGACACTGTCTTGTCCATTTCTAGATAGTGTTTAGACTTTCTCTCTGTAAAAGTCAGTTATCCTCAGAAGAAAAAAACAACAACAAAAAAATACCAACTGCAAATACTGCACTACCTTGTATCAGGAAGGTACATATGTTAAAAGACTAACAGTCAAATTCTAAGACAAAATTTAGATGTTGCCTACATATATATTATGTCATTCTATCTCCATATTAGTGACAACCGATTTCCTCATAATTGTAAAATATTATTAAAAATATTAAGGGGATCTTGCAGTCCTTCTAAGCATATTTCCCTGAAGTTTAAAACACATTTTCTCACCAGTCCACAGACTCATATGTAGTTTACATCTTACAGTGTTACAATGACCCTAGTTCTAATGTTACTCAGTTTAAGCTTACTCAGTTGACTCATTTCACAGAATTACCACAAATGTCTCTTATTTTATGGGTGATAAAACAACAAGCAACTAATACTGACAGAGTTACCTTAGTCTTTACGTGAGAAATAAAACCTGTCTCATAGATGTTTTGTTTTGAACTTGAACTCGTTTTGAACTCTTTCCAACTATCACCTAGCTCGTCAATACCCACATAAAGGCTGAAAATATTTGTTTATTCTTTGTTTATTCATCACAATGACTGGATTATTTTAATTAACTTCAATTTAGGCAGACAGGTGCATTAAGTCTCTCTGAGAAAACGTGTCCTTTTAAATACAAACTTAGCATATTTAAATCTCCATCTTTTATAGTGTTTACATACTTTTCCCCACTGATTCAGTTTCATATCAATTTCTTTTTTTTTGAACATTTTAACAATAAGCTCTCCCCACTGCTAAATTCAAGAATTTCATACTCTGCAGCATGTTCAGTAGCAAAGAAATTTTCTAGACTTTTGAACTATAAATAGAAAATCACTGATTAAACAGTAGATAAATGTATTTGGGCAGTTCTATGATGCTCTCTCAGCATCAACAGCCCAGAAAGCAGAACATCAGATAAGGAGATGATGCTATTTCAACTTAATTGCCTGGACAGTTTGAGAGGAGGTGCATGTTAAAAAGACAAAAGCCAGCCAGAGGTAGATCCCACAGCAGGGAATGGACATAGCCCAACTAGATGAGTATCACAGATGCACAAATGAAATCAGCTTTCTCCCTAATATAGGTATTTGAAAGCTAACTAGCTAAACCTGACCTCAGGCTTCCTTTGCACTTAGTGGGGAAAAAAATAGGCATCCCAAACTGTAAAAGGCTTACACATCTCCATGAGACAAAGACTGTGTTTTAAGTAAGAAAACAACCAACCCACTCTTCACATACACCAACTGAGGTCATGTTGACTTACAGATAGCTAAGAAATGAGTGGTGGTATCTTACCTTCTTTACATAAAGCAAATGTAAATAAGTACCAAATAAGCAAAGGCAGTAAAATGCAACTTCTCCTCGGATAAATGTGCAGTAACTCCTTCTTTGCCTGCAGATAGGGAATTCACCAATATAAAAAACCTCCAATTTTGAAGACACATTTTTCAACTTTAATCAAAAAAGAGCACACCAGAAGACAGAAAACCTCTCATCCACACACTCCCTCTGAATGTATAGTTTCCAAGCATTATTCTTTGTGTTGTTTCTTTCTGCCTCTGACACAGTAGTCTCCTCAAGATTTCCTGCTCATCTCTTTCTGCTTTAAATAGTTAAACCTATGAACCTACCTGTACCTTTGGTCTTGATTCCTCCCTGTCCCATAAGGATCCGTTTGTGGTAGCATACTCAGAGAAATGAGGAAAAAGAGACTGACACTCTTCTGAAGTCAGAGATGAGGCACCGTGTCCTAAGCCACAATTAACTACAATATCCAACAGAACAGGTGGGTGGCTTCACAGAGAAACTACAAGAAAAAGAAAGAATAGAAATGTATGACTCTGGCAAGGTCTGCAAGGTCAGGAAAAACCCTGAGCAGAGACCAGGGATGAGTGGAGAAAGCAGTCAGAACATCCTAACATAAATGACAACCAGAGACTGCTTTTCAGAGAAAATAGGCTTCTACCAGACATATCGCAGAAGCAGAAGAATGATAACATAGAAACAGAAAGGCTGAGGCCATCTCCACAAGATGCAGACTGGGGAAGAGGAATGAAGCTGTAATGCACAATGGCAGCTAGGATCAAGTGCTGTGAATCTGAAGGAGTCCCTATTTTTACTAACATCTCCTGGAAAATCATCTTGCCTTGGAAAGTATTTAGATATGAATCTTCGCTAACAGGACTGGCAAAACACAGGTGAAGTTCTTACGTAGTCCACATGAGAATCACCGTGAAGTACTTGTCAAAAGAAAGGTATCATGTGTGATACAGCAGATAAAAATTTTATCATCAAATGAATGAGGGTAAATATTTGAACAGCATATAATACACATTTCATTAGAAAATTCGAAGATTTTTGTAACACCGAAAAATTTAAAACTAAAGGATGAAAACAATACAAGTATAGCAAGATTCCAAACAAACCTAATAATTAATACTATAGGTCAGAAACCTGAAAAGCTCCAGAAATAAAAAAAAAAAATGCTGAGGGGAAAAAAAACAAAACAAAACAAAAAATTACACAAACAAATCCAACATCCCCCCTCCAAACAAAAAAACAAACCCTCGAACAAACCCAACAAAAAACACACCAAAAAAAAGGAGAAAAAAAAAAAAACAGAAAAAAAAAAGACTGAAAACAAAAGGGTTAGACTCAGTTTCAACCAAAACACAACAAAAGAAATCTTCTGAAGAATTTGCAAACTGCTATGAGAAGTCAAGAAGAATTAAACTCATGAAGCCCAAGCTCGAAACAGCAACACACAAAAGAGAAATGCTGATAATGCAGTAGTGAGTGATTTGCCATGTTAAGAAATTCTGAATTGTAAATGGAATGACAAATCCCCTTAAGAAACTTCAGGCCAGAAAGTAACAATGCCAACAAACTGTGTAGAATATGACATAGTAAAACCGAAGTACATAAGAAAGGCTAAGTCTAAGGTCAAAGAGAAGGGGAGAGAATGCTGACCCTGTTTCAAAAGAAAAGGTTGATTCTCAAGTCAAGGATGAGAGAAAGGCCAAGTCTGAGATTAAGGAGGAGGATGAAAAGGAGGACAAGATACAGCTAAAGGAGAAAGACAGCAGAAAGGGGACAGGAAAAGACCAATCTGAGCTTAATAAAAAAAAATAAAATAAAATAAAAATTAAGGACAAACCCAAAGTCAAAGGAATAGAATCCAAAGAGAGCTTCAAGACCATGCTGAGACATATTGAAATTCAAGATCAGTTGGAACAGCAAGAGCTACACATAATAACCCTCAAGCCTGTCAAGGTACAGCATTCAAAGACGTAGATAGGAAATCAGATGAATGAAAGACAGAATAATCCACCCAGTGGTACGAAGTTCAGATCATCTATTCAATCTTCACTTCAAGTACGCAGTTAAGTCTCCTTGGACCTTTTAATATTATTTATTTGTTTCTGAAACTAACAGCAAGAAATGTACCAAAAGGCATTTAAACAGCTATTACAGCAAAGCTCTTGCTATGCTCAAGGCAATGTTGACTATCACTGTCACCTCCAAGTCATTACCAGTAAAGCATTTATCTTTGATGAAATCAAAAACGCCTCTCTGTGCATGAGCAACCTCTGAAAAACATATTTGCCTTTCTCCCATATGATTTTATTTTAACAGCCTAGTTAATTCAGGAAAAAAAATTTCTTAAAATTTTCATAGGCAGAAAGACTGGAATGACTGAACACTGAATGAAAATTCATACATGAAAAACATGTCATAAGTGAAAAAGTTCTTATATTTACTTTACATGAATCATGCACCAGATACTATCATTGTTGGTTAACACACTGTCAAAATATAAGCCACTGAGCTGTTTTCACATATCCTCTCTCCAAAAATGCAGTGTGAGAGAAATTGCTATCTCAGCAATCAAACTGAAATCAGCCCATCAAAATCTGTCTGCATCTAGGTCTTTGACTATCTAGCTGCATAATTTTCCATTCCTATACTATCTAAATATCTTTCCAGTGGATAAGACACATGCAGACAGGCTATTCCAGTTCAGTGTTGATATAACTCAGAAGTTTCCAGGGTATCAAGGCAGAGCACCCCAACTGACAGCAACATCGCCGTAAGTTAAGAGACTTTCTTGTCTTGAAAACTGAACTCTTACTCATTTTCACCTTCACAGTGTTTCCCAGCTCTCCTGAATGAAATCAAAACATTGGTAAACCAAGTCACAGATGGCAACTCACCCATATTGCATCTCCAAAACAAATATTCATAAGAAACCTTGCAGCCTAGCATGTTCCCAAGGGCACCATCAGCCCTGACTGTTCCCACCCAGTCTCTTCAAGGCTCCCATACCCTGCCCAGGACCCCATGCCAGCTCCCCAAGACCATCAGCCCCTGCCCCGGTGACATCCCATCAGGGCTGGTCTCCAGCTCCCCACAACCCTGCCCTACTGAGCTCATGTCTCAACCCATCTCCCCATCCCCAGGGAGGTACCCAATGCCCTGGGCTGGGGCTGCCCCACTGCTCCCAGCTGCTCTAATCTTGGGTGGAGTGGGATGGGACCTGACTGCCAGGCCCTGCTCTGCTGCCCTCCATGAGGAGCCTCTAATGCTTCTAGCCCCTGTGATGCCATGACACATTACCAAATTCAGAACTGCAAGTGAGCTGTTCACACAGCAAAAAAATCCAGCTTTAATCAATCCCATAATGAGAGACAAATGAGAAGCACATCTTTCTTGCAGTAGCTGTCTTCCCACCCATAACAGAATTACCAAAACCCACATCATGTAAGCCCATGATACATTTTTTCCACAGACACCTTAATGAAAACTGTGTGGATTAAAAGCAAATAAACACACAAACAAAAACACACACAAAACACTGCAGCAGAATGAACTCACATAATCAGTCAAGAATGGAAACAAGAAGTTATAATTGATTTTTTTTTAACATTCCTCTATTACTCTATTATTTTCCTGTTTCTCCATCTAGACTAACTAAAACCTCCTAGGCAAACCTAAGCACTAAATTCCTTAGTTCCAAAAACTATTCAAAATTGGACTCCACAGAGACACAAATCTTACTAGTGTCTCTATGCCTTTTCTCTGGAGAAGCCCTCATTTTTTTGTTATAGCTTATATTCATATTTTTTACATGACTGAGCCACCTACTTAGCACCTATATACCTGCTATACATGTGCTGCATCTCAAATTGTCTAAATTATAGATTAATTATGTTGTGAAAGGGGTTGTATCTACATTTCCTCAGGAGGCAATGCTCAGAACATTTGTTGCTAGTAAGTCTTCAGTGTAAAGTCTGCTGCTTTAGTTTCAGCCACTTAAGTGATGGTCTTCTGCATTCAGAAGTTCATCATTTTTTTCCCGAACTATATCTGCTAGTAAAAGAAGTGATGTTAACTCTCCTTACAAACTTTGCTACATTTTGAAATTAACTAACTGAAATTTTAACACAAGAACCTGCCTTAAAGCAATTGAAAATGAAATAAAATACGAATGGCTTTCATCCTAGTAAAGCATTATATAAAGAAGGATCAATGATATTACTGGTTTTACCTCTCCGCATTTTGCATTAAATCATCAGGTAAAAATAAATGTCTCAAACCACAGTGAATATAAGAGGCGGTAGAGGTGGTTAGCAGTGGACCCTCAGACCATTCAGACATAATTCCCTTTCATTTACCCTGCCATTTTATCTCCTTCCAAACAGTATTTAATGGTTTACTTCTTTATTTCTTCCAAGTAGTTTTTAACCTGTGTAGAGATTATCATCACAAGTGAGGAGCAGACATAATCACATCCTACATATAGCCATGAACTAAACTCCATACAATTTAAACTGCAAGGAATGTGCTTTTCCAGCCTCATTACTCATTCCAGAAGGATTGGTGAAGAGGAATGAACATCAACAGAAAAAATAACTTGTGAGAGGGTTGGGTAGTAGAGAGCAACAAATCCGAAGTACAACAGCTTGATATCAGAGAATCATCTTAGAAGTCTTTAAAAAACAGTGATTAGAAGCATTCAAGTATTGATTTCTCTAGAGATTTTTTTCTTAATTCAAAACTTTAGCTGATGAAGCAACTAATCTAGAATCCATTTCCAGGGATATGGAGGACAAGGCAGTCATCAGTAGCAGCCAGCATGGATTTAACAAGAGTAAGTCATGCTTTATCAGCTTTATAAACTGTGATGAAAAACTGGCTTGGTAGATAAGGGGAGAGCAGTAGATAGCGTTCACCTGGACTTCAGTAAGGCATTCCACACAGTTTCCCATAAGATTCACATAGAGAAGCTGATGTTGCCTGGGCTGGATGAGCAGACAAAGGCTCCAGGGAATCTTATTCATGTTTACAATTATCTGAAGGGAGGGTGCAAAAAAGATGAAGCCAAGCTCTTTTCAATGATGCCAGTAACAGGACCAGAGGCAGTGGGCACAAACTGAAACACAGAAGGTTCCCTCTGAACATCAGAAACTACTTTTTTACTGTGCAGGTGCCCGAGTACTGGCACAGGTTGCTCTGAGAGGTTGTAGAGTCTCCCTCCTTGGAGATATTTAAACACTGTCTGGACATAGTCCTGGACAACCTGCTGTAGGTGTCCCTCCTTGAGCAGAGGGGTTGGACAAGATGATCTCCAGTAGTCCCTTCCAATCTCAATTAGTCAGTCATTCTGTGCTTCTGTGATCTGTAAATATATGTACCTTTTTCAAGAAAGACAGAGTATGCCATCAAAATGAGTCTTTCCTGACTCGAAGAAGCCAGACTTGTGTTCCAAAGGCTATAGCAGATGTTCAGTGTTTGGTTACGTCTAATTCATGACAGTGAATCACTTTACCAATTACTCATATCGTTATTTTGCCTTATGGAGCAGCATCATTTGGTATTAGCCACTGAAGATCAGCTTGAACTATAATCTCCCACATCTCAAGTGATTATCTTTGCGCAAAACTGAGAAAAAGCCTGATTCAAGACAAGAACTGGGACTGAGATGGTCCTGTATGTCCAGGGGTTGTATTTTAACTCTCTCACTTAAGTCTTCATACAGAATCACCTGCTTACCAATGGAAAGTCACATAGTCACAACAAAGGCAAAGAAACAGCTCCATCTTCTTTCAACATTACAAAGAACACAGTGACATGAAATGGGACGTCTATATCTGGCAACTATAGCCTTGTGAGCAAACACAAGCACATCTGAAACCCACAAGACCATGTTTCACATGACTGTTATGAGAGCTTCTCTAAGTCTTCAACTTAATAGCTGTTTCTAATGCCTTTTACTAAGGCTCATTCAAACAGCTGTCTACATCACAAGGTATCCTAGTAAAACCACAATCTCTTTATTTTTTTATGTGATCTTTCCTTACAACAGGTAAAGCAACTGTAAGAAACAGAAATCAGGAAGAAAGGAGTAAAGAGGACTACAGAGCGGTTCTGCATAATGGCTTAACCTGTCAACACCCCACTCTGCTCCACCTGTTCCAAATCCTGCTCCAGCCTGTAGTCTAAATACAGCCAGAATTTGCTTTGTTAACAAAGAGCAACAATGGAAAATTATAGAGAATTTGTATCTAAGGTTTCCATTTATCTTCCCTCAAATTCAATGAGGAGAAAAGTCCTTCAGTGGAAACCTTTCTTCTTCTAATTAAATTCCATTCTGACTTATTTGGGCTGTACTTGAAACTATCAGTTTTCCCTTCTTCACTATCTGTTTTCAGGAAAGTTTTGGCAGTTTACCAAAATCACAGTACATAAAAAAGCAAGTATTTTAAAATGTGTATCTTTTTTTACAGCCAAAATGTGACATAACAGCAATGGCAGCTGCTACCATCATTACTGTTACACTGGAAGTGAATGAGGAAAATAAAAGAGAAGGAATCCTGTCTTGACAAGAATCTCATGAACAATCCTGTTCCCTGATCTCAAGAAGCAAATGAGGCAGAGACAGGAGGTAAGATAGATATACTGGGACAGAAAACTATACTAGGTTACCTCTACAACAGGGACTTGGCACCTCCAGTCCAACCAGTTACCAGATTACTCTACTGCTGGTTGAACAAAGGGAAGCTATGGCAACAGCCCATGTTCAGTTTTGAAAGTTTTATTTCAAGGTGTTTTGCAGAAGAGGTGGTAAATATCATCATATGGGGTTTGTTTCTCTTTTATTTTCTTATAACTTACAAGATTCTGTGAAGACCACATAAAAAAATTTTGAATTCAAAAGTTGATCTGAATTTACCAAAGCAATCTTAAATTGATTCCCTTATGATTTGATATTATTAAATTATATAATTTGAAATTAAATTACCTCGTTTTTTTAACTTAACATTCTGGATGCACAAACTGGAACAATTTGTGTTTTTCTTAACCAACTTGAAATAAGTTACTTTTTAACATCTGAGCATTTTATCTTTTTCATCTGAACTATTCTTGCAGACAAATGTAACATGAATAACAAAGCATATCATCATTCAACTCTATTGGCATTTGCTGCAATGCAAATTATTTTAATTATTTCTCTCACCTCATCTTAATTTGTTGGATATGCTAGAGGAAAATAAATAAACAAATAAATAAAAGGTTTAGTATATGCCTATCAACTTTCTGAACATTTGCAATGCTCTAACAGCTTTCCCTTCATCTCTCTCCCAATTTTGAATTACCTTCTCTTAAAACAAGTATCTCCCTATCTATACTTACATGTATCCACTTATATATGCTTACTGTAGCAAACTGATTCACAAGTTCCTGAAACAAATCTTAAACAAGTAACCACTGAGGCAAGAATTCAGTAGAAAACTCTATGCACCTTCCTTGCACTTGACTTGTGGCTCCTTAAACCATATATGAGCAAGTGAGAATGTGCCACTAAATCCTTTTGGTAAGTTTGACATATTCAATTGTATTTGTGAAATATTAAGTCAAATGCACAAAGTTAAATTTCTTAATCATAACTTAATCATTCATTATAAATTCTTGTGTTGGTTGAGATTCAGAGCAGTCCTGTAGAGAAGGACTTGGGGGTGTTGGTCAATGAGAAAATGAACATGAGCTGGCTTCAGTGTGTGCTTGCAGCCCAGAAAGCCAACCGTATCCTGGGCTGCATCAAAAGGAGCGTGACCAGCAGGT
>JBCJKH010041914.1:0-43883 GCA_039877255.1 Loriculus beryllinus | reverse complement strand
GAGGGAGGTTACCTCCCTTGACCTGCTGGCAATGCTTTGCCTAATGTAGCTCAAGGTACCATTGGCCTTCTTGGCCACAAGGACATATTTTGCTCACTCG
Organism: Loriculus beryllinus; assembly: GCA_039877255.1. Taxonomy (NCBI): domain Eukaryota; kingdom Metazoa; phylum Chordata; class Aves; order Psittaciformes; family Psittacidae; genus Loriculus; species Loriculus beryllinus. The sequence continues at coordinate 43,783 of JBCJKH010041914.1, read as the reverse complement.
TGGTTAGCTTGCTATCCACCAGCACCCCCAAATACTTCTCATCAGAGCTGCTTTGCAGCAGGTCAACCCCTAACCTGTAGTGGTGTTTAAGGTTATTCCTCCCTGGGTGCAGTACCCTACACTTGCCTTTGCTGAACTTCAGTAAGTTCCTCTCCATTCACTTCTCCAGCCTGCCCAGGTCTCTCCATCAGCACAGCCTTCTGGTGGATCAGTGACTCTTCATAGTTTTATATCATAAACAAACTTGCTGAGGGTACACTCTAGCTCTTCTTCCTGTATTAACCTCCTTCAGAGCAAAACTTGCTCATATATCAGAAAAAACTTATAGTGGCATATATTTGTACTTCTCCCTAACATTTGTGTTTTCTCTTTTAAGATTTCCAAGGAGACTTTTTACTTCCAACAAGAACCATACCAAAAACCCATTCTGAAAGATGTCCTTGACAGCTTCCAGCACCAACAAATATGCAGCCATTTCAGACCATCTCCTCTGGTACTTAGCTGTCCTTCCAGTAAAAAACTTTTTCCTCAATTTGGGGGTCTGCACGGCAGGTTTCCATTTGTGTCTGGGGTATTTAAACTCCTCTTACCATTGACAAAGACCTCTCCAATACAGTCAATGAAGTATAAAGAGCAATTCTTCAAATCTTCAAGTCCAAGTCATATGGTCAGTTGAATCACTCTGTAGAATCCATTGTTCAAAATGGGAGCTTAGACACCTAAATAACTTATCTACATGATGAAATACTTAAAACTCATTCCAGCTCATTACTCGTTTGCCTATACTTGGGACATCCACCTGGGACTGGCTGCCATGACACAGAAGCTATGCATTCTTCCAGGGCAGCTGGAGGTCAGGTAGGATTCTCTTCGGCATCTCAAATAGCACTAATGCTCAGACAGCTGAATCCCAAACCTCATGTCTAACCTTAACCACCATTGTTTAAGACCATTTTAAAGACTTGGAGACTGCTTCTCTTTTAGGAAAAACCTTTCATGTATGTAACAGCATTTGTCATGGTTCCACTCACTCTTCTTACAGTGAACAGAGTCACAGAATTACTTACTTTAGTTACTTTAGTCTTTCTACTCCAGACTCACAGAAATTCCTTGAGTCCTTCCAACCACAGCTCATCTCTCTGACTGCATCCAAAAACGCTATTGCAGCTGAGACATTATCCATTCTGGCAAGAGTAAAACCATTATTTTACTTACCACGCAAATGGGAACCCAGTTTATGTATTGCAGGAAAATTACTGAGTTTTATTAGCATCAATAAAAAAATGTCGAATAATTTTCATACTCAGTTTTTTTAGCGTTATAAGATTGTTTTAGATGCAACTTTAAGTTAACTGATGTCACCCCTCCTGGAGTTATGATACTGATTATTCCTAGAGAAGATCAACTCTTTGTACTATCTTTTACATTTTATTATTACATATTATGACATAATATGCTATGTTTTGTTAAATAGTAAAAAAGATGTATCATGTCTATAGCATAAAGTTACTAATTATAATACATTACATTACTGTTATGTGTTATTTCCTATCATTTTGCCAGTTTGTCAAGACTTTGTGCTATTAATAGTCTAAACTAATGAATAAAAACCCCTGTGAAATGTAGCACCATGTTTTACCTGAAAAGCATTTCCTTATTTAATAAACACACTACAAAATTGCCTAAAACAGAAGGCTCAGGCAAAATAAAGACAATAACATTAGTTAAACACATTGCGTCACTACCTGATGATGAAACTATTACACATCATTTTTGCTAATCAGAGGATATTATGCAGCATGAGTCAGACTGTCACTGATCTACAAATTAGCTATATAAACAGAGCTGAGAAGTGTGTTCAATTGCTTAAGATTGAAACTGTGGCAGAAAACCTTAGTTGAGGATGAAGACCCTTTTGCTTTTCCTGGTGCTATATGTGGCTGTCTCTGCTGCTTTTCCTTTGGCTCCAGAAGCAGAAGATGAAGGTAAAACCCTACAGCTTGTGGAGGTAAGTACCTTTTAGTGCATTTCTAAGTTAAACCTGAGGTAGTCTGAGAGATAACTATAATCGCAATCGCTTGAAATTAAAAGTCTGCCATTTTACAGAGACAAAGCTTTTCCTATCAGTCTAGAAAACACATGAAAATTATGTGGAACTTATTTACACAGAAGTAATCTGTATATTCCGAAACTTCTTTTTGGACGATGTCAGTAAAGTAATAACAAAACTACCAAGGTATGAACTCTGGCAGCAAGGGTGTGTGGCAGTGCAGAAATAGTCAAACTCAGCAGCAGTTAACATTCAGAATATGCTTTGAATCTTCTGATATGATTAGTCTCAGTAACATAAGGGGGAAAAGTTGCTTGAAGCAGGGATGTATTTAAACCTTTTTCTGAGTAAATCTTTCATGGGATACTTTGAAAAAAAGGACATCTGTGAGAAACCCTTATGTAGACACAACACTATTTACTGGAGACAAAACTTGAAATTTAGTAGGAACACCTGAGTTCCTGAGATCATATTTAGGAGCAAAAAGTAAATGGCATGATTTGCCAAATGCAAAAATCAGTCACTGTTTGGTGGTAGTCACTTGCTTTATTGGGAGTCCTGGCTGTGTGGAGTCTCACTGCCAATCTCTATCTCCTTGAGTGAGACCAGCTGTAATTTTCCTTATAAGTTTTATTGTTAGAGTAACTAGGCAACATAAAAAATATGGAATTAATTATTAATAGTAAATATTGGATTTTAAATATATTTTTTCCTATAAATGATGCAAGAAGTTCAGAAAACTGTATGAAAGCTGCAAGTTGTGTCTGACTCTTCACATAAATTCCTGGGAAAAAACATTCTATTCTTGCTCCTGGTAAACACAGGACATGTTTATATGGGAATAGTTCAAGATCAGTTTTAAGTGTGGTTGAAGATAGTATTGATATGCCACAATGATCTTTTTTTAATCTTCCATTCAGAATTATCTACAAAATTTCTACAATCTTCAAAGGGATCACCAGCCTCATTTCAAAAACAAGGATGAAAATTCCCTTGCTGCAAAGCTCAAGGAAATGCAGGCATTCTTTGGACTGCAAGTGACTGGGAAACCTGATCTTGACACTTTGGAGATTATGAAAAAACCTAGATGTGGCATACCTGATATAGGGCAATATGTGTTCACAGCAGGCAATCCTAAATGGAAAAGAAATAATCTGACATACAGGTAACCTTTCCTTTTCTGGAAAGCCTCCCAAATTTGGGGGCTCCCAAGTAAATACATCATGCCATATTTGCACATCTAGAGGGATTAACCAATTTCTGGAGGAAGACAGGCACTCTAGAAGGCAGTATCTAAAATGAAGCCATTATTAATTCTCATTCATGAAAGACATATCTAAGATTTCCAATTTTTACACAAGTTACTATTTTTTTCAGCTAAAATGTTGTATTCCTAACAATATATAGTATGTTGGGTTTGCCTTGAAGGATTTTGAATTACACTCCAAAGATGAGACGAGCTGATGTAGATGAAGCAATCCGAAAAGCTCTCAGTGTCTGGAGCAATGTGACACCACTGAAATTCCAGAAGGTTGAGGACAAAGAAGCAGATATAATGATCTCTTTTGCTTATAGAGGTAACACTGATATCTTTATGCATTAAGTAGCCATCTGCAGTCATAGAAGTAATTTAGGATTCGGAGTGATTTTTTTCCCTTTTCATTTTAGATCACCGTGACAACTCTCCTTTTGATGGCCCCAATGGGCAGCTGGCTCATGCTTTCCAGCCCAGTGAAGGTATTGGTGGAGATGTGCATCTTGATGAGGAGGAAGCCTGGACAAAAGATGGAAGAGGTAAGGACTTTGTAGCTGGATCCATTTACACAGTTTCACCTCGTAAACTCTTAACTCATGTGATGCTTAGTTCATGAGGCTGATTACAGGCAGAAAGTGAGCATGAGTAGCAGAAAGCAGAACTTGTCCTTGTGCTTTTTTTGGCCAGACATTTTTTGAGTATTCATATAGCTGTTCTGTTACAATATTCTTGAGTTGTGATGTTGATAGCATTACTTACAGCCTCCCTTATACATGGAATGTATTTTGGGAGGATGTATAGGTGCTTCCCACTTAATCAACTGTGGTGAACACTGAAATAGATTTACCTTGTTTCTAATGATTTTTATCCTACAGGATATAATTTATTCATTGTTATTGCCCATGAGCTTGGCCATTCGCTCGGTCTATCTCATTCAAATGATCCTGGAGCACTGATGTATCCAACTTACTCCTACACGGATCCTAATGAATTCCTTCTTCCTCAGGATGACATTGATGGCATTCAAGCCATCTATGGTAAGAAAAAAATATTTCTATTTAATATTTCTAACTGGGAGGCTGGTAAACAGTAATAGGAATGTATTTAAAATTTTCTCATTCCACCGAATGTGAGGTTTAATTGTTGCTGAACTATGAATTACACAGAAAAAGAAAAAAACTTCTAGGAGCTAACTTCAGCTGAAGTCCAGTCCTGCAAAAAACTTATTTTGGAAAGGATGAATGCAACAGGCTTTATCAATATGAAAAGCCTGCTTTTAGTGACAGACCTTAACTTAAAACTATATGCCTTTTCATTGTCTGTAAAGAGGGCTCTTGGTGTCCTCATAGACCTTCTGAACACTGTTTTTATATTTCTTCATACTAGAAGATAAAATATTCTTCCTACAGGACAGTCAAATGCTGCTGTGCAGCCAACAGGACCCATAACTCCACGAGCTTGTGACCCAAATTTGACATTTGATGCTATTACTACCCTACGTGGAGAAATAATATTCTTCAAGGGCAGGTAACAACAATAAGCATATGTATTATCTCATTAAAATATTCAGTAGTTTTTTAAAAAAACCTGTAATCCATGATGCAAACCAGTCTTTTCAGAATGCACTGCAAAGAGAAGCGAATGTAGTAGAAAGAGAGTCACTAGAAAACCACTATGTATTTAGACAAGCAAGAGATCTCAAATCATTAATCCTAAGAGCCTTTGCTGACGAAAGCAGTGAAGGAAATGAGGGCTTGTAGGCTGTCTTCTAGCTCTTCTGCTGCTGTGGCCACTGCTGCAACAGACTTCTCTGAGTGCAATTCAACTAATAGCAAAGCAAGAACATTCATATACCCCTTAGCAATGTGTTCGTGGGTCCCACACTGTAACCTTTTTACTATTCTCTAGTACAAGAGCAGGGATAGAAATGAAAGCTGTGTCACATAGAAAGACATCTGTTAGGTAGTTACTGAAGCCAACTCTTCGCCTGCTTGTCCTACAGAGAAATAGAAGGGCTTGCATTCATTTTGCCTGATTTTAACTAAGGTGCTAAAATTAAGAGTGTGGGCACTCTAAATTTCCTTTACATTCAGTGGAGAGGATATTCATACGCAGCTACCCATCTCCCCCTGTTATACTCCAGGAGCTCTAATAATTATTTTGCGCTTATGATTGGAGGGTAACTATTTAACTGCATAAATTTTGTTTAAATCAGATATATGCTGCGTAAACATCCCACAAGGACAGAGACAGAGCTCAATTTTATCTCACTGTTCTGGCCAAAGTTACCATCAGGAATTCAAGCTGCTTATGAAAATGTTGAGAGGGATGAAGTTTTACTTTTTAAAGGTAATGGAATCTGAAATTCTCTACTTTTTCTAACCAGTTACTCCCTGCTTCTTCACAAACTGTATAATTGCAGAATTCAAAATGTTTTTAAAGGAAGATTAGTGAAACAGGGAATCTAGATCTCTTCATTCGTAGTTTCTCTTAATCTTTAAAATATGTCACTTTATGCAGAAGAAATTGTGGTGAATTCAGTTATCAAATACAGGCATTTGTACACTACTGTTACTGATATGCTTATTAGTGTTTTGTGATATTTTGACCAAAAAAAAAAAAAAAGCATAATGTTAGAGGAAAATTGTTCATTGAAAAAAACAGTCAATCCTATTCTTTAAAGGTGTTAAATGTCTCAGCTTCATTATGAACATATTACAGTATCTGATACATTACAGTGCACAATATATTACCATTTATGAGTATGTTAGAGTATCCAAAATTACAAAGCATTTTTATTAGACATACGTCCTTCTTAATAGTTTAATTTAATGCACATTTTCTAGTTTTCCAACTATTATTTGGCTCTAAAATCAAATAATATTATAGTAATCTAATAAACTCAGCATCCCAGACCAATGTGAGTGGAGTAGCTTATCAACTTCCAGCCCTTCCCAGGTTGTTACCTAGACAAATACTTTATATTCATTTGAAAGAAAAAGTGGGAAAAATACTATCCATACACCTTATGATTCTAATGTTTTACTCATAAAAATAAAAACATTTCCATTGCCTTCATGGTGTAGTTCCAATGTATGAATTAGAACCATTTTCTAAAGTAATAAACTGAAAGGAATAATACTGATGTCTAAGACACAAAACTCCTTCTCTAATACACAATTTAATGCTCTTTATAAATAGCAAAACCAAATGAAATGTGCTCATATTTTTCAGAGGATAAATATTGGGTTCTCAGGGGATATGACATTGCACCTGGCTATCCTAAACCAATCTATCGTTTGGGGTTCCCGAAGACTGTCAAACGAGTTAATGCCGCTTACAGTGATGAAACCACAGGAAAAACATATTTCTTTACAGCTGACAGATACTGGAGGTAAGATTTTAATATTCATATACTAAAAGGCATATTTTCACTTGTCCCTAATAACTGATGTATTATCATAAAATTCGAGTGCAGTAATGTTTAAACCAAGAATATTCCAGAAATATAAACAGGATTCTCTGAAAGTTTAAAAACTGCAACAATTTGCTAGGAAATGTAACTTTCTCAAAGGACATTTTCCCTATACATTTGAGCCAGGAGTGTAATTATCTGCAATTGAATGAAACATCTGCTCAACTATAGAGCGATTTTTCTAGTAAATTATTTCTTTTTTTTTCTCCACAATGGTGGAGCTGCTTTTCAGTGCAATGTTGTGAAGGTGTCCATTTTTTATTCGTATTTCAAACAAAATTACTTGGTAATAAAAAGTGTTAGAATTTAATTTCTCTATGAACAAATTATAAGTTTCCTCCAATTGCACAGTTGGTTATATTTATAATTCAAGTGTAGCTCGTGACAAATTTCAGAGAGTAACTTTGTTTAAGTATATGGTTGACACTAATACATGTTTGCTTCAGGACTGTGCTACTGTCTTCTACTCCCAAGGTATGTGTTTTGCTTTTATACTGAACCGGCTATCCATTACTTATTTTATGTGCAAGTTATGGACAAGGCTCTGGTCAGTCCAGAAATGCATTAATGAGTTCCTGTCCTGCATTCTCAAGGTCTGCAAGACCCTTCTTTTAGCAAAGGCAAGTTTTTCGAATCTCAAGACACTCATAATTTGAGAACCTTAATACATAACAGGAAGAATCAAAAAGCTGCTTTAACTGTTCTTTGTAAGACTTCTTAGTAACTATAGAGTTGCATATATGTATGAATTTGCTTTGGACTTTCAAAATACTGTCTGCTTCCTCACAAATTGCAATGATGTTTCTTCTGTTAAGATATGATGAAAACAAAAAATCCATGGATCATGGTTATCCCAGGAAAATAGTCTCCGACTTTGGAATAACTGGCAGAGTTGATGCTGTTTTCCAAAAAGATGGTGAGTAAAGCATACCTTTAATCTATGTTTACTTGAATATTTGAGCTACTGTAGGTAGAATCATTTGTTTCCAAAAAACCTGTTGTTACTTTTAATGAGAAGGAAATTAAAAATAACAAGCATACACGGGCTGCTTATCTCCATTTTTTTTTTCCAAAATACTGAAAAGAAGTCATCTATGAAATATAACTGTATTAAACATTATTTCTAGGCTATGTCTACTTCTTCCATGGAACAACTCAGTTTCAGTTTGATCCTCGTTCCAAACGGATTGTTGGACAAATGAAGAGCATCAGCTGGTTTAATTGTTAATTGTAATGTTTTTCCATATGCACAGTGTATGTTTTTATGTGCTAAATTTTTCAGCGTTTCAGGACAATCAGGTCAGAATGAATTTCTGCACAGTTTGGGAGCATAGCCTTATTTATTGTATACCAAAGATATTTATATAATGTATCACAATTTCACCTGCTACATTTAAGTTTCTTAAATAAATTATGGGTTTCATATCATTGTGTCATTTATGTCTTATTTGCGGTAATACTTAAGAGTCGAGTCTAGTTTCCAAACACTAGAAAATGTATTCTGGCAGGAAAAATCAGATCTTCTTCTCAAAGCCAGAGAAAGGAGCAGCCAGCTGGCTCTGATGTCCGTCATTTCACACAAGCCCTGGTGAATGTTCTATGGGTAATTAGGCTAGTTGTGGCTAATTAGCATCAGTCTACAGATCATCACTTTCTGTTTCTCTTTCCCCAGCTTCTACTCTTAGCCTTCCCCCCAGGATGTATGTCTTTGGAACTATAGGCTGGGGCTATACTCCAGTAGTTAGTAAATTCCTCCTAATTTCAGTGGGTTAAAGAATGAAAGTTTTTCTTTAAAAATTAAAATTCTTGGAAAAAAATATTTTTTGATACATGAAAAAGAAAGCTTGACTTCCATCTTAACTGCATTATTTCAAATATCCTAAATTAAAATAGTGTTTGAAAGGTTATCCACTTTCTCTTTAGTCTTTGTAGCTCAGCTTATAACACTAGAAGTCATGTGACCATACAAAAATGTGCTATCTCGTACAACATCTATATTATTCTGAACACTTCAGAGGAAGGTTTCAGGTTACTGTAATAGAACTAATTGTATTTTGTGGGAAGAATGCGTAACCTTATAAAAAGACATATCCGTTCAGTTTTTTCGTTACTTAGCTGTCAGAAGTCTGTTGAATTTTATTCTTCATAAGGAACAGGCTTGGTAGTTTTTACTTTTGTTAAATTTGGGAGTAAAAACTAGTCTACGTACTATCCAAAGGCAAGAAAATGTATAATTGAAAATTAACTTGGATAGATTATATCCTTTGTAAAACTTAAAAAATTATAAACTAATAAAAAATGAATTAAATTATAGTGCATCAAAAGCTTTAATGAAGAAGTTAATTTATGTGAATCTTGTTCTGACAAGGTGATTTAGATACCAGTTCTTTAATTCAAAACATTACTAGCAATCCTATTTAACAATATTTTCTTGTGTAAGCCAGTGCTACTGAACTACCAATGACAAATCAAAAACTGTTTTAGAAGCACATAAATATAAATTGATTATACTCTTTTAGCAGAAAAGGTCTACAAACATAACACAAGGCTTACAGGGAAAGATAATATTTCTTATTAGACTATATATTAAAAAACCAAACAAACAAAAATTGAGGACATATGTTCTCTTCAGATATGAAGCAAGAGCAGAAGGTCTCAAGACAATGCCAAAACAGATCTTCAGACTTAGAGGAGTACACTAATCCCTCTCTACACAAAAGTAGTAGTGAGTACTCATGGAGCAGAAATAGTGCTAAATGGAAGAAAAGGGTTAAGGAGATGGTTGTGTTCTGGAGGAAAGACAGAGATAAAATGTAATTTACAAACTAAGAAAGGTGAAGAAGTTAAAGACAAGATTAAGTTTATGATGGCATATTTTTAGTTCAAGCTTTTTGGTATTCTGTGAAGTTCTGATTTTTAGTTGCCAGGAACACTTTTTTTTTTATATATTTTGTGGATTTCCCTTGAAGAGGAAGACAGAAAGTTCAAAATGAGGTGATTTCTTTGTGAGAAGTATTCTCCGTACTTATGTGAGTGAAAATTTCCCTTGTCTGGGTGAGTGTGGGTATTACTTCATTCCACATCATTAGGAGGGCATGTATGGTTCCAACAGCTCTTGCCTGCCTGCAGGCACAATCACCACTTTAAGTAATTTGAATTCTAAGTGTTGTTTCCAGCTCAGTCCACACAGTCACCTGCCATATTCTTACTCCTTTTTAATAACTTTAAGGTCCTATTTGCTAATTGCTACTCTATGGTAGAGTACTGTACCACTCTCTAGTATCTGGTAACTGATTTTATGTGTAGTCGTAGCCCATACAGTTATTAACTGAGACAGATTTGCCCAGGCAGGAATCCAGTTCCCTAAACATGTTCAGTGCATTTGGGGTGCTGTAGGGAATCAAAGTCACCCATGCAGGTATGAAATGGAGATACCAGCTTCTGAGAGACCAGCACTTCCCGAAGTCCCATAGAGCCTTCACTGTCTCTCAGTACCTATGTTCAGGTGGTTGAATCCTGCCCTCACAGGCTGCATTCTTTGCTAAAGGTTTGCCAAGATTCAAATACATTATTTGAACTATTTCCCACTGGCCCATGTTTTTCACTTAAACTGAGTAATGATTTAGCTTTGTTGACTCTATGGTAGGATTGAGCCTACAAAGTAGTGATTCAATTCAGCTGCTTGAACAAGTATCTAGTGCTATTAAGGTCCCTGAATGTTTCCAGGTGGCCTCCAATTACCAGTCTAGAAGCCACATGTCCTCTCTATGTCCTGGGTCACAGCCACCAGGCCTGTGTTGTTATCTCAGATACTCTAGACTGCCTCAAAAGCACAACAAATCACTGTTTAGGCAGCTTAATTGCAGCCTAAGTGTTTTCATGTGATCTCAGGTTTAGGCTGTCTTTGTAGTCCATAGTGTTGGTCAAAATATATGGTGAGCTCCTGAGAGCTGCACAGATCATCCTAAGCTTTTTCCTACATAGGGTCACATGAAATGCTCTCTAGATGCCATTTGACCATATTGGTTAGATTTCTATTGATATAGTGTAATCTTAGGCAGTTAAGTCACATGCAGACACCGATGTTGTGAACACTTATGAAAGCTGGATCCCTGCTGGTGGTGTACTAGGTTCACCATGATGCAGCACTGTAGTGTCACTTGGTGCTAGAGATGTGATGAGGAGAGGCAGTGACCTTTCTGGGTTAAAACACAGGTCACATCACTGCAGTCTGTATAAACGAATTCTAGGACAAGAAAAGGACTCACGAGGTAGATCAACATCCACCAACTCTAACTGAAGTCAAAGGCAAGCATTATGAAACCATAACCAGCAGCTGCATATACAGCTTCTTCTTTTCCCAGACCTCAAGGCCAATTATAGGTCTACTTGTGAAACATCACTTGCAAAAAAATGTGTTCAGGCCTCTCTCCCATGGGCCATGGGAACTGGCCACTATACTGTGTAGGTGGTCAAGTTTCAAAACCCTAATTGCATTTTGAGTGACACAGGCCCCCATCATCTGACACTCAAATGTTTTCCAAGCAAACACTAATGTAGCATAAGCTGTTAATTGAAATTAGAAATGTAGTCTAAATTAGCTGTTTAAGCTTCTGTATGATCAGTGAAGACAGAGAGCACCTATAGAGGCCAGTTCATCCTATTCTAAGATAGCTGGTTGAATCACTCTCCAGAGATATGTATTTCTTCATTTTTCTATACAAGAGTGCTTAGCTAATAAACGTATGACACTAGGTGCAACTAATCTTAATCTAATTGCTCTCATTGTCTCTATCCTTCCACTGCTAGACAGCAGACAGCTATGGGGACCTGCTGGCTAACCACAGTTGAAAAAAGACAACCACTTTTCCCAGTTCATATCAAATCTGTTTACAGTGCTGCCTTGATTTTTTTTTCAAAATTCAATTCATATCAGCCAAAACGTGTTTTCCAGATATGTGCCACTGGAATATATGCTTGGTGCAAAGGCCATGGAATGGGGTTTTGTCTTTTGTTACCGATGCCATGTATGTAGTCAGATGAAAGCACCATGGTCGTTCCTTCTAGCTTTAAAAACTTTGAGACAAGTAGATGTACCCATTTACAAACATGAAGTGGATATCAAAAAAGAAAGTCTGTATTTCTGCATAAACACAAGTCATTCCCATTTTCAGTTCAGTTGAGTTCTCCATCTTAGAAAAATCGTTGTCACATTTTTTATCTGAGTTACAGAACTGATAGGATCCAGATCTTACCTTACAATGCAGTGATAAAAGCAAATTAAGGGAAGTGTTTGGCTGTTTGGTTTTTTGTTTGCTTGTGGAGACTTTTTGTTTGGTTTGGGTTTTGGGAGGTTTTTTTGGGGGGGGAGGGGTTGTTTCTTGGCAGCTAAGAAATTCCATTAGTGAATAAATTTATCTAACAAGGCTATATTATGAAATTTGGGGTAGAAAATTCATCATTAAAACCTCCAGTTGGAGAAAAGTTTGCTGTAAGCGACAACAAAAAAAGCAAAAACTCAGAAGCAAGGATTTCCTGAAAAAGCCACAGTCCAATATGAGGGTATTTCTTACAACTGTTTTGTAAAAGTTGAGTACATGCTGTCAGAGCTCCTCTAAGGCACCAAACACCTTCAGCTCCAGTTGCCACCAGTGGAAGAGGAAGGTGCTTGCCCAGCACAGGGTGAAATCCCATAATTTGTCACAGCTTGTGTAAATCCTGAAACTTCCTTTATTCTGAATTACTTAAGACAGGAAATAATCACATCCCCTGTGGCTAATGTGGTTAAACTGAAGAAAACTTTTGTGATGAAATGGCGGATAGATAGATAGATAGATAGATAAGATAGATAGATGATAGATAGATGGAGAGATAGATAGATAGATAGATAGATAGATAGATAGATAGATAGATAGATAGATAGATAGATAGAAAGACAGATGCATGCATACATACACACATAAATAAGTACTTTAGGTAAATGCAGGCAGAGATATAAGATTATCCACATTCCTTAGGCTGGATTTATAGGGTAAAATCTTTTTAGTTTATCTGTATCTTGTATTCCACCAGTGTAATTCAAAGGAACACACCTTTTCAAAGAGTTGTAGGTAAGAGTTGGGGAGTCATTTGGAGTTTTTATCAATTTTCTAAAACACCAGGTCTCACTTGATGGATCAATTTAAAAAGAAAGGTTTCTGCTCTACAGTAAATTCTCCCAAAGTGGTTTTTTTTGGTTGGTTGGTTGGTTGGGGGTTTTTGTTTTATTTTGGTTGTGGGGGGTTTTTTGGGGTTTTTTTGAGGAGCATATTCAGTGCATAGTTCCCATTCTGTAGGCTGAGAATTCTGAGGAGTCCCCATACATTTGTGGGCTGCATTTCAAACAGCTGGGTCTGGACAGTTCGGAAGGTTTTGCATTTGTTCATTTGACCTGCTATGAAATTACTGAGGATCACGAAAATTCAGTGCCAGATAACTAAAACTGAGTGCCAGTTTTGAAATGGTAGCCAAGCAGCTTAGAGTATTCAAGTGCTAACTGACTTCAGATGGCTGCAAAATTGGATGGGTTTAATCAAGTTTTATTGTGTCAGCCAGCACAGTGTTACAGGGTGTGGGAGGTAATCAGAACATGATAAACTCTGAGTCAGTCTACAGCTGACTCTATAAAGCACCCCATAACTGTATAAACTGGGATGCAGGAGAGCATGCACATGAAGCAGAAAGCAGACTGTTCACCTACCAGGACAAAGATGAGAATAAGAATGAAGGATCTTTCACTTTTGCTTTTAATGTGTGCAGCTGTTTCTAATGCTCTCTCTGTACACCCAGAGAAGGACAACAAAGAAGATGCAAAGTTTGTACAGGTAACTACATTGTCCATCTCTGAGATCTCTTGAGCCCTTTCTTTTTAGTTATAATCTGCATGTCCCGGATACACAGCAGTTTGCTGTCTTTCTGAGACAATGCTATTACACAAAACTTTGCTGCCAAAAATGTTACTAAAGTGGGATTCATCTGTGCAAACTATAAATGTCAAATAAATAAGAGAGATAATGTTGTCTGTTTCTGTTTAGCTATGATCCTCAGGAAAACATCTGTTTTGCTCCAAAATCACAAGCAGATGCTTTTGCCAGCAAAGCACACAAACAATACTAGTCCTAAGATATTTGTTTAAGAACATATCAAAATGTGAAATGCAATTGCTTTATTTTTTCACTAGGACTATTTAAATAAATTCTATACTGTTGAGCCTGATCCAAATCAGCTTGGATGGAAATCAAATGCTGAATCCACATCTGAAAAACTTCAGAAAATGCAACAATTTTTTGGTTTGAAAGTGACTGGAAAACCAGACACTGAGACATTGGAAATGATGAAGAAACCCAGGTGTGGTGTTCCCGATGTGGGTCTCTATGGCGTTACTCTGCCAGGATGGAAAAAAAACAAGCTGACATACAGGTAGTATTTCAATAATTGCTTTTTTGAATTAAAATTCTGGTTTTGTGTGTATTCACATGTGTTACAGTTAAATACAACTTCTACAGCAATTGTGTCCAGTTGGGAACACAAAAAGGTTTCTCTTTCCCCAGCTGTTAGCTATGTGTATTCCTGAGAGCGATTTCTGAGATTCAGGCTTAGTCAATCAATCACAGTATTTTGCTTGTCATTTACCATTCCTGACAAATATTCTGTGACCAAACAGAAATACCCCCTGCACCCTGTACAAGCCCCATTACCTTCAAAATTTGCTAAGACCAACAGTTTAGTAGTCACAGGAACCTGAGGACGTGACTGTCCTCATGCTCAAGAAATGGCCTCCTGGTTAAAGGCCACTTTGAGAAAATCTGATATCATGTACACAAGTATTATTATGAAAAAATATAATTAATATTGCATGATTGGTTATATCATGTAGCCTTCATGTACGGTTCTGGAATTGGCCTTAGAGCAGAGACAAAAGTGTAGAAAATCAGGTTTGGTTTTTTTTGTCAACTGGCTTCAGACAAGGCTAAAACCGGATTGTGCTGCAGACTTTGAGCAGCTATTTTGTCTGGTTATCACATTCCTCGAACTCAATCCAAGATGAATCTTGGGAGCTATTAGACTGTAGGTTAAATTAATTACCTGAATCTGTGTTCATCATCTTGACAATATTTGAGATTTTTTTTTTCTGCAAACACTAAGTGTTTTTACTTGAACTCTCATAACCATAGAATTGTTAACCGCACACCAGATATGACCAAAGAGGATGTGGATAAAGCAATCCATAAGGCATTTGAAGTGTGGAGCACCGTCACCCCGCTGATTTTCACTCGTATTCATGAAGGAATAGCAGACATAATGATTGCTTTTGGGACCAAAGGTAATACGCTGACTGCATAAAAATGTTAAAATTAATGTGAAGATTTTGCAACACTCATAACATAAGCTTTGTATTGTTTCAACATCACCTTATTTAGCTCATGGACGTTGTCCTCGTTATTTTGATGGCCCCCTTGGTGTCCTTGGTCATGCATTTCCACCTGGCAATGGTTTTGGTGGTGATGTGCACTTTGATGAAGATGAAGATTGGACCATTGGCTCAGCTGGTAGGTAAAGAGGTCTATCTGAAGTGTTATGCAGATGGGTAAATTCCTGTCTGATTTTATTTAACTGAAGATATAGACTGAGATGAAACACAACATTAACCATAAGAGCAGTTTGAGGATACTACAGGCCATCCTCCAACCAGGGTATTTGCAAAAATAACAATTGCAATGACGTAAATCAGCTTGATCTACTTTAGTTCTTATTTAATGCTGGTAAAGATACCAACAGGACAACCCTTTTCAAATATGAATGCTACAGACATGGACCACTCTTAGCTGGGGGTTGCTAGGACTCATGCCCACCAGAGTTTGACTTTGTCCCCTCCTGGCACACACACTGGCACCAAGCTGGGCACTACTATACACTGCAAAGGAAGCACACCATGCCTTGTGGAAGCCCTTAGAGGAGATTTCCACTACCTAGAAAACATTACAGCCACCAGTGATAATGAAGAGTCTTCACTGATAATGCAACAGGTCCAAATACAAGCTAGGATAGGCTTATACACGAAAGAGTTCTCTAAACAATTTCAGCATCCTACCAGGAGCTGGGAGTCTGAACATGCTATTCAGGCCACCCATGGGCTGAGAGGCAGTGTGTAGAGCTGACTACAGATGTGTGACGCCAGGCTAGAAGAGAGGGGAACATTGAGTGCTCAGCTGCCTGTTCCATTCAATCTCCAGGCTAGCCAGACAGCACATACTGCCTCTGACAGATCTGTCAATACACAACGACACAAGTGTCACTGTGTTTAAGGTACACACCCTGTTGTACTTTAGACTCTTATCTCATCTAGTTTGGGGGATGGAAAATTGCATAGGATAACTGCAGCAGGCTAACTGAGGTTACACTGCAAGAAAAGCAAGGAGCTGGCAAATAGAAAGGTTCTGTAATAGCACTGAATGAGGAGAAAAAGGTCTGGGCTTACTGTGGTGGGGAAAAAAGAGAAGGATTAGAAGTGGACATGTCATGCTGATAAAATGTAATGTTTTCCCCACACTTGAACTGAACAGATCAACCTCAGTTTTGCTGCTGTTTCTCAACAGCACAGCTCCAGAGACCAGGCATTGCAGAACTCGTTGGAGAGCGTGGAGGACTTGTGAGAGGGAAGACTGGAAATATGTGTGGAAAAACTGAAACTTTGTTTGATTTTTTGAGAAATGGATATCTTGGCTTCAGCCAGCCTTTCTTGGGCAATCAATGACCAGTCCTCTGCTCTGCCACAGACTTGTGATCTTCACTAAGTCTGTTAACATTGTTGGCTCTTGGTCTGCAGGGCAGATGAGCATTCTTTCCTAACTGAGAAAGGCATGTTACTTGGAGGGATGTATGTTAAAGGAAATTCCATTTTTATCTATTTACTATGTTAACATATCTCACTGGGAATAAGCATGCATCAGCATATTTTAAAAAGCTATTATATTTTACAAAGCTATTTCAATTCCTAACGATAAGAAGTTAAAGTGTTCTGCTAACATTGTATTTTTCTTGTCTACTTATGATCTCACCTTTCTTTCTCAGATCTGTAGGAGGGAGGCTGATACACAGAGTGACACTCCAGCACCTTAAGTGAACACGAAGTGCATCTTGCTATCCTCGCCCTGGAGAGCTCTTAGTTTGTTTTGACTCACTATCTAATTTTCTAGCTCAGGCAAGAAACCCTGCCAGGACATTCCTCAGAGCTGCACCCACATTCACCCCCCGACACTACTCATGCCACACACACACATTCAGTAGCTAACAGAAAGAACATCAGGAAAGAGGGCCAAAAGTCACTCCCTTCTAGTGGGGGAAGAACACAAGCCTCACCTATACAAAAAATATGTTTATGTATATGCATAACCTCAAGAATTTCGATATATTCTATGAACTGTCACTGAGCAATAGCCCTACTGTGCTCATATCAGCCGTTTGCAGTCCAAACTTAGACTATTCTCATCTCTCTATCTGTTTTTAAGGGTTCAACTTGTTCCTCGTTGCTGCTCATGAGCTTGGTCATGCCCTGGGTCTCTCCCATTCTAGCGACCAGAGGGCTTTGATGTTCCCCAACTATGCCTACATCAGCCCCAGCGAATTTCCCCTCTCTACAGATGATATAAATGGCATACAGTCCATTTATGGTGAGTAAAATTCATGCCTTAAAAGTAGAAGTAAGCAGGAGAGAAATAATCTCTATCACAAAGTTTCACTATAAAAATATTTGTTTTCCCATATTATCAAAAATGCAATTCTATATGAAAACCTGAATGTTTCTCTAAATTTGGTGTATTCTTCCCATAATGCCTCCTTAGGATCTCCACCAAATGCCCCAGATAGAAGGCCAGCCACCCCTACCTCACCTAAGACTTGTGGCTCCCAAATGTCTTTCAACGCTGTAACTACACTCCGACGAGAAGTCATTTTTCTAAAGGGCAGGTAAATATTGATATGCCATCGGTCTACATGAGGTTTCTTTTTTCTTCATTTCTACAAAGAGTGAGGGGTTCGCATGATTATGATTATGGGATTTATGAGACAAATGGGTAGATTTCTGTTCATGGAAATAAAACTTTAAGCAGATATGAGTTATATTCATATTTTTACATGATGTCCTGAAAAAAAATGCTTAGTTTTTCCTAAGAAACCATTTCAGTCACAATAAAGCTTTATTCTCAGATGTATAGATGTTTACACCAAGTAATACATAACTAAATGATGCAACCATTTTCTAAGAAGGTAGCATATTCTACCATATAGCTGGCCTAATCTATCCTTCAGTCACCTGCTCAATCCTGAAGTCATCTGGGTAAATCATACAGGGAGCAGCTTACAGTCAAGCTTATCTGGGACCCTATAACTGTCTTACTATATGGTACAAAAACAACCTGAATTTTTCAGCTGCTTGTAGCTGATCCCATAATCAATCAGTACCAACAAGAAGGGCAACTCCAGAAAGAAACCAGTACAAAAAAAACCTTTACTTCTCATTGAGGGGAGTGTTTTCCTTTCTGACACATTGACCTAGGTAGCTCCACTGACAAGAAACAGCTTGTAAGTCATGATGTTGTTCACATTCTTATACATATATAGAAATGTTTGTGGTTAATTATTTACTTCAAAAACTGTTTCATATTTAAATCAGGCACTTATGGCGAGTCTATCCTGATAACTCAGAAGTTGAGCGTGAATTAATTTCTACCTTCTGGCCAACTCTGCCACCTGGTATTGAAGCTGTGTATGAGAACATGAAAGATCAGATCCTTTTTTTCAAAGGTGAAGTATGAGACTTTCTTCCCATTTTTCTTACTTTTAATTTTGAGGGAGGACAGGAGGGAGAAAAGGTAGCTATATCTGCATAAAATTTACTTTTCAAATAAATAAATAAAAAATAGTGATGTTTCATTTGTTTTTCCTACAACCTACACTAAGGGAGTGAATTTTTCCTTTTAGTTTCTGAAAATCACAGGTGAAAATAAGTATTTTCATTTTTTTTAATAGGCAATAAATTCTGGGTTATCAGCGGATATCAGGTGTTGCTTGGTTATCCACAGAATATCCATGCATTGGGCTTCCCTAAAGGTGTCAAGAAAATTGATGCAGCTGTTTGTAATAAAAATACAGGGAAGACATACTTTTTCATAGGTGACAAATACTGGAGGTAAGAGGAACTGACAAATGTTTTCTTATGATTGACTCCAATGCAGTCTGAATAGAATTAAAATTGTCTATGTGACAAAAGTGAAAGTAGACTTTTAAGTAATTATATGTAACTATGTAATTATAGCAATTTTAC
Source organism: Loriculus beryllinus (assembly GCA_039877255.1). NCBI lineage: Eukaryota > Metazoa > Chordata > Aves > Psittaciformes > Psittacidae > Loriculus > Loriculus beryllinus. The sequence continues at coordinate 24,642 of JBCJKH010041914.1, read as the reverse complement.
ATTTCATAGAAATTCTTTGATTCCTGCACAAAGAGAAGAATATACCTTTGACTTTTGAGAGCTTAAGGGTGCCCTGAAATACCCATTCAGGATATGGACCCATTTCGATGCATTATGCCTGGAAGCTAAAAAAACTCTGGCATGTAGAGAATTTTTACAAATACAAAGTATCTCTAGAAAATAAAGATCTGAAACCAAACCTACTTCAGCAGAGGGCTGGCTGGGGTGGCTTGTGCAGAACTTCTCTGATTTCTGAATAGTCCTAGTTATTTTATCTTGTTTAGAGAGACAGAAGTGATAATTCATTTTCTTTTCTTTGACCGGTTTGCATTGGAATTGCAACATGCTTCTCCTAAATGTTATTTAAACTGTCATGAGTGATTCCTGATACCCAAATACCAGTCAAACTGAAGCAAAAAAAAATGATTTTTGGGAAGGTGATAGATTCCCTCTGAGCACAAGAGGAACTCCTGAGAATGCCTTCTCCAGGCAACCAGGAGCATATGTGGGTCAAAGAGACTTTATTGTGACTAATTGTGGGGTTCTTCAGCGGGACATAAAGTGTTAGCTAGATTTTGTACTGCATGTCATTTCCTGTCCTTTGTTTTTGCTAGTTTTGAACAGAATATTTACAATATATCTAATTGCTACGTTACTGCTTTGGTCACAAGACAAAAGCATGCAAGAAAACCACAGCACGGATTTCTTAGTAGCTCTTTATCTCAGTCTCATGCCCCTGTGAAAAGTATTTCTTGTATCCACGGAGAAGTAAAACAAAGGCATGTTTGTTTGCTTGCATGTTTTTCCAGAGAGGGTTCCTAAAAGCCCCCAGATTCAGACCTGTCTCGTAAAAATTGTCCTGGCTCAGTTAGGAACAACTTGATTGTATTAGGAGTACGTCAGCTTCCTTTCCTCCATCTAAATCTGTCAGATATTAAAGGACTATGCGCAATATCATATCAAAGTCTAAGAGGAGTTTAAAATTCATGAAGCAAATATGTGCAGTCCTTGTAGCAGGAATCAACCCAGCCAGTTTCCACACACTGCCTGTCACACTGTTATCATTACAGGAGGTAAATCCCATGCCTGCTGTCAAAACTCTGGGTCTTCCTCCACTTTCTCTCATTCCAAATGCTTCTCGGGATCTGTGTCTGCTTTTATCAGCGAACAAGTATTCTGCTTGTTGAAAACCTGAGTAGATAACTTTACTCTCTGTAACCCCATTCAAATCAGTCAACCTACAGATGGTGGACACCTTTCAGCAGCTGATTAGTTCTTTGCAGAATTGATGTCTAAACTCTAATATTCCATGTCTCCCTTCATATGATTTAGGTTTGATGAAAACAGCCAGTCCATGGAGAAGGGTTATCCTAAACAGACAGTCAACGGCTTTCCGGGAATTAGCCAGAGAGTTGATGCTGTTTTCCAACAGAAAGGTAAATGAAATGAGCTTTTAAGTAAAATGGGTGTACTTGTAAAGGACTTACTTGAGTTCTGGAGGGCAGTCTGGATGAATGTCATTATTGATGTGTCCTGCAAAAGAGCCGAGGACATACTCTCCTGTGTGTATAAAGGTGATGTTCCCTGCTTTGTCAGAATGAAACTCTTTCTTTTATTCATGCCGTGATACCTTACTTTTTTATTTCCAGAGTTATTCTACTTCTTCCATGGATCAAAGCAATGGGAGTTCGACCCTACTGCTAAAAAAGTTATCCGCGAAATAAAGAGTAACAGCTGGTTTAACTGTTAATATCCCTAAACTTTTTTACACACAACAATTGAGAATAAAACTTATGCTACATTTCTCAAAGGTTGTTCATATAAATAGTACTATACAGAAGAGGCAACAGGACTAGTTTGCCTATGTGTCTACTATTTTAATATATCATCATGTCAGCTCTAATCGTACATCCAAAGGCTAGAATAAAACTGCATTTTTTTCTCCTGAATAAGTGCAATATATCCAACATAATATATATCATTTTATACTCCCGATGGGTTTTCAAATGTTTTGGCAATAAAAGGTCTTAGCTTGACGTCAACTATATTCTGCTTCATCTGTTTGAAGTTGTTCTATATTTCTGAAGTGTGAAAGACTTCAGGATAATATGCTAATATTCTTCCAACATACAATGATTGTATTTTTCTTCGTTGGTCTCCAAACAACTTAAGGAGCCAGTTTTTTCATTAATCACTTGTTTTTTCTGTCCTTTCTCCTATGTCATCCTGTGTCTTCTCCTGCTTTTCCTTGCCAATTGCAGCCTTCTTTTCACATCATATCAGTATGTTGTCAAAATCATTCTCCAGCCCCAATGCCTAAATACATTAGCTCACTGTCTATCTTTATAGCTATATAACAACTAGTATTTCATCAGTAACCATTTTTGTGAATCTATGAATGGCATCCTTCAGAAATCAGTCGTGTCCTATTCAAGAAATAGAGTTAATTACCATGTCATGAAGCACAACCTCTGCTCCGCTAACACAAAGCATGTGTTTCGAGGGCACATATATCTGACATTTGCTACATACTGCCATCGTGCCTGAAGCAAACTCCTTGCTAATTCAGAGAAAATCTGTAAAGTCACAACCATACCCTCTCCAAGTATTTCCTTTGCATTTAATTCTGGAAACAGGCCCAGAACCTGCTGCCTGCATGGCGGGGTGTATCTGAGAACATGATCTCATTAGAACTGGCTTGTCCTTCTGCTCCCTAGTTCTTACATATTGGGCTGTTTTACACACCTATTGCACGTTAGAGTAAAAAGTTCCTTTTTGTTATGTATTTTTACAGTACCAGGTGAACAATACAATGATCCCAGCCTTATCCCTACCTATTTGATTTGGCTTTTTGGTACCGTTTGGCACTGCTACAGTGCTGATATTGCTATGAGAACCCTGCTGGCTCGGTTCCCACCAGAAAGTCAGAATAGAGGCTCTGATATGCTGTTTCACTGATCTACAAGACTAATCAAAATTTAAACTCAGAGTGGAGTGAAATGGCAGACATTTGGGTGAGATTCATTTGACTTAACTTCAGCTTTCTGTCTGTCTGCACATCTACTCACACAAGTTATAGAAGATGCCTGTACCGCAAAAAGAGAGAAAAGTTCTCTGCAGTGTTACACATCTCTTCCTAAGACTGATGGAGCAAACCAGTATCTTCAGTCTCTGAAGAAAACATCTCATTGCAGAGAAAGGCTACCCAACTAGCTTAGAGCAACTAACTTTCAGATAGCTAAAGTTTGGTGAAATTTATAGTGTCTTTGCTGAGTATCTGTCAGTTTTTATGTGATCTGAAAGAGAAGAACATGCTACTTTTATCCTCTCTGACACTCACTTTTTGGCAAGATACACCGGCAGCTTTTTATGTCACCACAAGCCAGCGATAAAGTTGTTTGAAGGCACCTGCTTGGATTGACACTGCCTGTGAAGTGACCATGATATCCCATAAAACAAGAATAGAACATGCTGGAGGCAGGCAGGATGGAGACACTTCCTTACCTATTATTATATTTCTATCTTCCTTAAACTCTTATCAAGCATTCAGCTCAGTTGTTGGCTGTGTAGAAAGCAGAGTTTAACAGCACAGACTCAGAAGCTGCCAAGTCACACCCAGGTGTTTATACTCAGACGTTACTCTTTCATTGCTCAGTGTTTAATACAACTGTAGTTTTAGCTGCAAGAAAAGTTTAATCACTGAGTCATCAAGGAGATTATTCAGTCCTTTGTCATACATAGTCAAGTTCCTCTGTCTTCAGGTACATAAACAAACATCATAGCTACTCTGTGCTCCTTCTTTTCTCAGGTGAAATCTTGTTTCATACTTTATATAAATCCTTTGTCTTAAGGAAAGTTAATCTTTAACAGTGAAATGCTGTCAATGAAGTTCTCTGACTGGCAGCTTTGACATTCTCTCAATCCAGCACCAGGTGTGTTTTCACGGGTCACCTACAAAAATAAAGCCAGCAACGAGCACTGCTTTTCCTGTTTTTTGCAAAGAAGGCCTGAAAAGACATTCCCTACACAAAAAGGCTGGACTTTTGACTTGTGATAACAGCTTGGTTACTTAGTTTTCCCTCTTCACTTCTTGTTTCTTTGAAGGAATAGGAACCAAAATAGGAGTGACACAGCAGAAATCCAGCAAATACCAAGTATTTACTGGTGGCCCTTTCCCTCATCTCTGCCAGGAGCCTGGCTAACAAAGGGTAGTGCCTTGCATCTCACCATATCCTCCCACAGCTCTAGACAGTTCCTGGTACCACCTCCACCCTCTTACACCACTATAGCTCCTCATAATGCATATCCCATACTACGTTTAGGTTATTAGCTGAGTGAACACTGTGCAGCTACCCATGGGATGACCAGCAACTGGACCCACAGCCCAGCCAATAGATGAATTATCCACATTCCCATTAATAAGGTCATTTCTCTTTTATCCAGCTGCTATTTTCCACAAAACCTCTAGCAACTACACTGTCTCAGTTTGACTTGGCTGAAGTTGGCCAGGACCTTCAGTTACTGTGAGATCAGATGGACACACAAACAGATACACAAAAAAACAGGATCCCATGTGATCAAGTTAAAATTGTTTTCTTGGTGTTTTCACTAAACATCCTTCTTGACTGCCACTGCACATTTTCATTTGGTTTTGTAATGTCATATTCCTCCTACTGTTGACCAGAGCAGTTTGGAAGTTCAGACAAGGCAAGACAGGAAAGACACATAAAAAGTGTTCCCAGTTGTTTGATATCACAAAGAAAAAATGCTCATTTGTTTCTTGGCTAATTAATGTTTTTTAGCAGCTGTTTTTCAAATCAATCATAAGATACTGATGATGAGATTGGATTAGGAAATGAGGAAATCATGCATTCTAATGTCATGTGTTGCTGAGACACACAAATATGGCATTCTTGGTAGATTGTCCTGAAAAGTCTGGCTTGCTTCTCAGCCTGCAAGAACATGGTCTTCTAGCACTAGCACACTGGCATGGGAGTGCCTTATGTACCAGAGTGGAGCAGGAGCTGTCTATAGTAAAATACTTGCTAGAGCAGGGCTTAAACCCCAGCTCTTTCCTTTATGCTTTCAGGTGAGAAACATATCCCATGTGCTCTTGGGTAGCAGACAGATACTCCAAAAGCCTTGAGAAAACTGATAATCTCTCTAAAGGTTTGGTATCTTAAAGGAACAAAAAAGACAAGTGTGAGACCTTATGTATGGAGAAAGAACTTGTAGTTAGGTGGATGTACATAACCACTCTTCCCTGACCTTGCTCATAAATCCATGCCCTCTTGTGGCTAACTGTCCGTGTTCTGATAACAGAAAAGGAAGCTGCAAAGACGGTATTTAAATGTTGGTAGGCAACACAGGCTTTGAACAGCTTATGAAGTTTGACCCTTTTTGAACACTGAACCTTCACACATTGCTGAACCATACTCAAAGCAGTGTACTAGCCACTGCAGGTACCAGACAGGATGCCAGCAAGGACTGCAGATGAGCTGCACAGTGTGCCTTGTTAAAACAAAGAACACTTCTCTGAGAGCTACAAATACCCTTTGCAGAGTGACAGTCATCTCACTGACATTACTGAATGTATCCTGTACACATACTTTGTAGACAGGACCTAAAGGTTTGAGATGTGGGTTCTGTGGTTCTGGCTGTGAATCAGAGTTTTTCATGGTCTGGCTGTATTCATTCATTAAATAAGCTTAGAGGGGTAAGTGTTGTCTGTTGGGGTTTTTCCTTATGCATCATGTGCTTCATGTGTTTCCATGATGCGTAAGCGCTGCGTCTTGCTACCTTTCAGTAAATGAAAAAACATAGATACATGTGTGTTTGTGTGCTCCAATAGAGGTGCCTTGCCCACAGATGCATGTGGGTCTGCACAGTCTCTGTGGGGCTCTGCAGGGGCTAAAGGAGTAGGGAATCCCAACAGCTGCACAGAAATTACTTTCGTGTATTTTACATTAAAAATGCTGCTTGTAGAACCGAGGGCAATGCAGCCTCCAAACAGCTGAACAACACAGGGTTTTAAATCGTCAAGTAAAAAGCCAACATGAGCTTTTAAAGATTAGACTTTATCAAAGAGTGTTAGACAGTATGTCCTGAAGGACTGAGTCCCCTTAACTGTCAGCAGCTATTACGGGAGATGGTAAAATCTGCATTACCCCAGGTTGAGAAGGTTACACTGGTTAAGATAAAAAATCAATATCTAAAAATGAAGGTAGTTTTGACAGAAAAATAGCTTACAGACTTATGGAAAATGTCATTAAACAGAAGAACTTTGCAATAAGGATGAAAAATATGGAGCTTACAAAAAGCACCAGAAAGCATTTTTCAAATGTGTGTTGGTATATAATACATATATATATATGTGTATCTGTGTTTCAGACTGTCATCATTACTTTTATAAGCACTGATTTTGATTTTCACCCAAGATTATAGAGGAAATGATTTATGCAATAAATACATGAACTCTTTTCTTTAAATCATGGTGGAATTTAGTTTAGGTTATTATATTTCTCCCAGCAGCTAAAAAGTGTACTTATCACTTCATACTACTGCAAACAGGATTATTGTGAACAAAACAGGCTCTAAGACCAAAAGAAATACACGTTGTGTAAGGAAGCAAGGAAGGCTTCTCAAGAGGAAACCGAACTGCTACGGGTATGCTCTGGAGCAGAATTCTACAAGTTTAAAAGTGTATGTTTACAGAGATGTACATAAACATCACCTGGACATGTGTTTTAATAAGCATAAAATATGGAAGGAGGATGGCTGTTATTAAAGATGTGTTTTTCATTTCTAAGAGTGATAAACTCTTTCCTCATTTCCAGGATCACAACACGGCCTGTGTACATTATGAGCCAGAAGACAGGCTTTAATTAGAGACAAAGGTGCCGATTCAGAAAAGCTTTCAAGCTCATGCCAAAATTCAAACACGTTTAAGTAATCCTACTTTTGAAATCTTTGACTCAAAGTCCTAATGAAGACATCTGTGCTTATTGTGACCATAGAAGTATGCTGCCATAGCAGAGTTCAGACAAAGCATTCAGACGTCAGCCATTCCTCAAGCACTTGGCTGTAGAATTGAGCATTCACACTGTCACATTCAAAATGATCTTCACATGAAACAAGAATGGTCTCCATTATCTTCCTTCCCTTTGCAGTCTCCTCAGCTCTCATCTCCAGAGCTTAATCTGCCACCTTGAAAATCTTTCTGCCTCTACCTCAGGTGCAGATTATTGGAGGTCATAATTTTGGGAATCAGTGGGAAGGCAGAAGGCTAAATAAAATGCAAATTGTACCAAAGGAAATACAGAAGTCGTTCATTGATTTCTGCATGTGCTGTGGTATATTTTTTCACGTAAGATATTTCTGTAAGAATTTGGTTAGACTGTGAAGGTCAAATTCTAACTACCTAATTTCCACCTACATCCTTGTGTCTGGGTGTCCTATTGACTGGATTTGAGGCTTCAAAGATATTTAAGCATCAGGAAAATATAAGTCCTTGCAATTCAGGGTGAATTTGACCCTCATGACCCCACCCTTATTGCAAGTGTGAAACAAAACAATCATGGAAAAAGGATCCTGAGCTTAAAGAACATACTGACAACAGGCAGGAATAAGGATTTTCTCTCTCAGAGCATCTGTTTGGGGCAAGGGACAAGGGAACTGTAAATTGTAATACTAGGATAAGTATGCCTAGAAAGGCTGATTGTACGTTAGCGTTTTGGTTCAGTGCAGTGTGGTTTTGAAGTCAGCCTCATCATCCTCATTTGCCATACATGGGTTAATTTGTGTACAAAAAAAACAGATTTCTGGCGGAGTAAGGTATGTGGGGAGCTCTGCCACAGCTGTCCACGTGCCTAATGGAGAGAGATCGGAACTGAGACCAGAGAATGATCCACAAACCATGTGGCCAAAGGAAAGTGTTTTAGCACCAGAAGTCAGAACCAAGCCTCCTACTGAAAGCTTTGCCTGTGTAGCTAACAGCAGGGAGTTGTAAAAGTGATGGATTCAGCCCCCGGGTAATGTTTCTCCCAGAAGCAGTTGTAAAAATGTAATTGTACATGCCTTGGATCATGCAGGAATATGTTTGTGGTATTCAAAGCAAATAGATAAATACCCACCAGGGTAAATTTCTCCGACAAAACTGTGTGTTTATGCTTGCTGGCAGTTACCACAGTCACCTGAATTGATATAGTGTATAAGCCTTCATTCACTCGCACCTTTTTATTTACTTAGAAATTACAAAATCAAAGTCAGCTTTGTTGCAACATGATCCTTAAGTGTCTGGCAGGAGTAAACATTTAGTTTAACACATCAGTTCTAAGCAGGTAAAGCAAATGTGCACTGGGAGGAGAAATCAGGAGACCTGATGTCTGTGTGCACATTCAGGTGGTGTAACTACCCCACTTAGGTTGTCTGTGGCTACCTGAAATCCCATAGCTTCTTTTCAGGGCTGTGCTTTGTAAGGTTATTCTCTGTCCAGAAGAACAACCACTGTGTCATTAACCAAATGTGGGAGCAGTAGCTGAATCCTCTCTTATAACCCTGCTGGAAAATCAAGAGATTGCTCAGTTTCACACAGAAAGGAACAGAACCAAAGAAAAGAGAACCTACTTATGGAAATCTGTGTAAGAAACTTTCTTGGAAATCCCTATGTAAATTCCACATTCTCATGGCCATTCCTTCATCCCAAGTTATCAGATCTATCTCTAGAAGTTATTACTGTGTTATATGTGTTATTACTGTGTTATATGTGTTATTACTGTGTTATATGTATTACTGAGTCATTTATGTGTGTTTAAAAACTGAATCCTGGAGTTTCTCGTTTAAATAAAAAGCCTCTTGTAACTTGCAAAGCACCAAAAGGGCTGCTTGTAACATAGCTTCAGGCCCTTGCCTCTGCCTTGGGGCAGCTGGGCTTCCCCATCACCACCAGGCAGAAGTGTTTGTGTCTCTGCGGTTTGGCACAGAGAGCCCCAGGCTCATGTCACAAAGCATCTATTCCCTCTTTCCACCGGCTTTGCACTTTTTTTGGAGAAACCTGGCTGTCAGATTTGCCCTGATTTTGACAAAGGTGTGTGCTCAGTGTGTGCTCCTTCTCCAAATCACCTGCAAAGTCCTCCCTCCACCGTGCTTAATCACAAGGTAATCAACAGAAGAAAGCACACCACTGACAAATCACAGGGTTTCCATGAAGATTTGTGTAATGTCAGAGTTCCCAGGGTCGTGATCAGGCTTGAGATACAATAACAAATACAAATACATTCTCCACAGTAAAATGTGACAGAGTAATTCCAAGTGTAATCTAGACATCTGTAGCTAGTACTTCTTATTCATATAATTCGTAAACTGCAAAACAGCCTTTTCCCTCCCAAAAATCACCATGTAAGGCTGAAAAATGAAACCTCAGCATTTTTGCCCTGGCAAGCATACAAAGAGGATCTCTGTTATGATCAGTGGATGGCTGATATCCTTATCCCTTCCAGGGACATGGATAGGGGAACTTTACAGAGTTTATACCCACCCCAATTCATAACCAATCCCTTCTCTTTGTCAAGATTTGAGAGTCACAGTGATTACCAGCCCTTTCCCAATTGGTTTAGATTATTTTTGTTGTTGTTTTCCACTGCAAACCTAGCCCACATTTCTGGGAAAGCAGGAAGATGACAAAGAAGGGAACTGAGGATTACTGCAGATGAGGGGCTGAAGGTGTGTTGCAGCAGGACAAGCATAGATATCCGAATCCAGGTCTTTATGAAAGGGCCTCCCTTAGGACCAGTGTTGCAGGACGATTGGCCTTAGTCATCAGTAAATTTCCATCCTGGCCACAGATCACATTAGTAATTACTGCAATTTTCAGAGTTCTAGTAACAGTGATATTGTTCCACAGGAGCTACAGCCAAGGTGCAGAATGTTCCAAGGCTGTCCATGGGTGACTGATTATTCCCACTCCTTGTTCCCACCTTGGCCGAGCAACAGAATTTCCTGGTACAGTCAGTGCGGTTCCCACCTTAGCCATGCATCCTAGTACAGTCAAGGGACATTTAACCACCAGCTCATTACCCAAAGGACGAAGCCTAATGGGAATTCCTGAAAGTGTAGAGTGGGCCAGAGGAGGTGTGGTTCATAATGCACCCCCACATTAACTTGCCACACTTGGAAGCTTCAGTAAAATGTGAGAAGTGCTTCAGTGCACTGAAGCATGAGGCAAAGTGCCTCATGTCACCAAACTCCATTTCAAAGATCATAACTGCACAAGTTCTCCCTGTAGAAGAAACCTTAGCTACATGCACAGCAAATTCATCTAACTTAAGTATGAGTCAACTGATTCTGTTGCCTCAGTATAAGCATTTAGTGACACTGACTACAGGGTATCCATGATATCTGAACGTATCTGGGAAACACAATGCTTCCTTTGGAGATGATTGAAAAACATAGGTTCTTTCAGATGATGATTCATTTGATCATCCTAGATGAAGATGCTTTTCACAGAATGTCTGTCTTAGGATAAGGTGAGTCATTCCTGGGGGTACCTTACCTCAGTCTTTAGATCAGATCTAAATATCTGAAGAAAGACATAAACAGGACTGCCTGTCATCAAGGATGTTCTAGTGTTGTGGTCCAGCTATCCTCAAATATATCACATGCTGCTTCCATGTAACCTCTTTACCATGCCCTTGCCTTTTTCTTCAGTAACTCTACAAATACTCATCAATTCCCTTCCATCTCTATATCTCTATGTATTTGAAATAGAAATCAATCTATAGAATAGTGAAGCTATTGTTTAGACTTCTTCGCCAAATTTCTATTTGCCTTAGAGAAAACTCATACAAATACACTAAACTCATCAAAACCTAAATGTTTGATACCACAGAAAACTCCAGAATTACAATTTCCTTTCATTCTGAATCAAACCTCAATTCAGCATAAGATCTAATTTCAAAATAAATATGCTATGATTTTTTTATGCTGGTAACTGCCCATTTCTCATTGCCAGACTTTACTATGTTCAACAACACTTTTGTTTTTAATCAACATTTCACACTATACAAATTGTGGGAGATACTCCATTTACCTAAATCAAAACATTGACATGTCAATGAGCAACATTTGCTTGAATTTTTCTGGATTTTTAGGAGTACTTTGACAAGTATTATATGCAAAAAGGAAGACATCAGGCTGTGGAGATGGCAGCAGTGGCATGACAAGGAATCTTAGAGACATAGAAGCATTCCTACGTGTTCAGGTGACCAGTGGTGTGAACTACAATACTATGAGCATGCCTCAGAGACCATGGTGTAGTGTTCGTGACATAGCAAACTACCAGCTCTTTCCAGGAGAGCCCAGATGGGAAAAGAATACATGAATGCACATGTGTACATGAGGTGATGAGTTGTGGGGTTTCTGTCTTTGGAAATGAGAAAGCATGATTTAGGTGATTTAAAAAGAACCATTAACTTATTTTAATTTATCTCAGTGTTGTCTCCTATTTGTACTTCAAATCTTTTATCTCCCTTATAAGGTCAGTGGAGACTTTGCAATGAGAGTCTATGATTTTAACAGAAATTGCCAGTACGTAGAATTAAGATAAGACTGCATTATCAGAAGACATGATGCAAGTTCAACTGCACGGTTCTTCACCCCTTTAAGTGAGAAGCACAAGCTTGTTACTGCACCACTAAGTGCATTGCCTTACATTAAGAAGATTACAAAGTTTAAAATACAGGTTGTCTATCAGAAAATTATCTTCTTGCATGTTAATGGCTAAAATTTTCCCATGGTGAGACTTTTCTGACCTTCTCTGGCTTTATGTTGTTACTATTACAGAACGCTGCCACTAGATGTCAGACTATGAAAAGGTCCCACTAGTCCCCACAAAGGAGGATTATAAATTACAGATTTAAGGACTTCCTGTGAAACAGTCCTTGAAGTTTACATCTAGAAATCAGCCTATTCCTGAGCTACCTTGGGAGAAGCGATGTGGGATGTCAGCCTAAAATGTGGGAGTGTGAAATCCTACATTATGGGATAAATTTGAGGTCAGTATGGAAAGTGAATGCGACATAAATAGACTGATAAAACTTGATCCCAAGCAAACTCATTAAAACAAGTATAAAGAAAAGGATCTAATACTACATTTCAAAACTGGACTAACTCAATAAATCCTGGAAAAGCTATTTCTGGCCTATCATTTTGTAACAGGAAGTGAGAGAATAAAATTTGATCCATCATTATCTGTGACAATAATTTCACAAAATAGCTCAACCCACAGTTTTACTGCACTAAGAATCAGAATATATTTAGAAACACATTGCTTATTGTTGTGCTTTATTAAGGAGCCACCAGCTAAGAGCCTTGCTATTGTGTGACAGGAGGCTATATGACCCTAAAATAGGTGATTGTTGGTTTAATGCTAAACCCATCCTAAAGAACTTTGCAAGAGCAACATTGGAACATTTATCAGCTTGTAGTGTTGTGGAGAAAAATCCTGAAATGTCTGGGGGACTTACTGGTTCCATGTCCTCAGCAAAGTAAATTAAGCAGCATCAGAGAAGTACTGATCTATACCATAAATTATTAACTTGGTTCCTGGCACAGCTTTGTGCTGGACAAACAAGCAGTTGGACATGATTCTGGAGTCAGTACAGTTCAAAGACTTCCCTCAAGAAGCAATCTGCATGTACCTGCCTCTTTTGAAATATAATTTTATAGACCAGATCTATTTATTTTGTTAGTTCAGCAATGGTCAGTGCTTGCTCTTTGCATGTTGATGGCTTGGCACACTCACATGGATAAACTTGACATGCCTGACCATGCTTTCCTGTTTATATCATCACATTTTCTTCCCATCTAATAGGTTGCCTGTCATCTACCTGGATCTTACCCAATCGTTTCCCCTTCAGGGTGCTCTGATAGCACACCCAAGTTTTGACTTTTGTTTTGGGAGCTAATAAGGAAAACAAACCTGATTCTTGCAGATCCAACCTTAAAACCCTGTAAAATATTGCAGAAGTACCAAAGATTATCTCTCAAGCAGACTCTTCAGTGGCTATGAGGGCTGAGAATGGATGCACATCCTTTCTCTTAGAGCATCAATCAAATTATCACTTAAAAGAAGGTAGCTAATGATTGTTTGGATCCATTTCAGCCCAAGTTTACAGTAGAAATCCCAAAATTAGTTTTTCTGCTGAGCTAGAAGAACTTCTGTCTCTTTGCTGGGCTGCCACTCCAGCTAGTGTGAAACTAGGGACCAAGGAGACTGAGATTTTATTCTGCAAAAAAAATGGAGGTTCTTTCAGATATCAATCAGTCAGCATTCTGCTTAAAGCTCTGACAATCATTGTTTCCCCTGGGCTTTCCAGACTTAATGTGATCAGCATGTTTGTACCGTTTTGGAGCAAGTCCATTGAAATCCCACATACTGCAGCTATACTTCACCACAGTCTACCATGAGCTGGTAGGGGAACCATGCGGGATTTCACTGGACTTCAGCTTTAATAGCACTTTGCCAAAAATAATCATTGTCAGCAAAATACATCGGAAAACAAAGAAAACTTCCAAAAATGAAATTTAATTTATGTGATTTTCATTTTTCATCAGTAACTGAAAAATGCCCCAGATTTCATAAATTGGTTGCCATATCCTCTGTGGCCTGTGAGTCATTTCCTAAATCTGTGACATGAAGAATTTTATTACCACTCAGTCTCTCATTCTGAGACTCAAAGAGGAGCTATCACCAGCAAAAATGCCTGGCAGACCAAAGGTAACATGATTGTACTGGACTAATGCATTAATCAGTGCTGGGGACTGATCTCCAGCTGTAGATATAGCCAGTATAACTAGATCAAAGGGAAATCATAAGACTGATATGACGAACCTACTAGGTTGAAGTACATAAGACAGCTTTTCAGATAGAGCCTAAATCCTAAGGCTAGATCTGTAGCAGAAATAAAATACAATTGGGACCATTATCTGACATGGAGGCCAACAGGCATGAAAGAGCTCATGCCCATGCTATTGAATAAACTTAAAGTCCAATATAGTCTTGCTACATCGAACATGGTTATTGAGAATTGTCCCTGACCCATGACATGTCCTTGAATTGTGCCTGGAACCATTCAGAGGGCTGACCTGAAATGAAACTATACAAGAGCCACTTAGAGCAATTTAGCAGTGCGAAGGACTGAGATCTAGTGCCAGGGAATTTTTCAGTACCACAAAATTTCCTAACAGCAGCCATAGCCTGAGCAACCATCCATTTCTCTCAAACTCCATCAGCCACCAGGCTCACAGATGCCAGTGTAGCAGCTTCCAGTGAGGCCCACAATGCAAAATAGTTCCTGTTTAGTTTGATGCCTGGCAATCTGACAAGAGAATTTAGATGACTTTAACAAGAATTTCAATGAGGGTTGCAGCCTTTCACAAAAGGCAACGCAATAGTGGTTTATAGGCAGCCACAACATCACAATAAAAAGGGGAAAAATTATAAAGCAGGATATTCTTTGGAGACCGCTACTGTTCCTTCAAAACAGATGTGAAACACATTGTTCTAGTGGTAGGATGAGCAGACCCAAGATTATCTTGGAGATCTGGCCCAGTAAAATAGCACAGAATCTTTTTAGACACACACAGGAACACATGCGCACACGTGTGTATTTTCATATGGCTTTGAGGAGAATCCAGTGAACAAATCTCTAGCTCTTTAACTCTTTTCTGTTCCTCTTCCCACCCCACACAGCTTTTATCAAAGCAGTTATGGGTTTACTATGGCCAAGGCAGCAGCCTTTGTTGCAGTGAATTCAGTGCAGAATTCCTATGGCCTCTTCTGGATAGATTGTCTATAGATTAAACCTGTTTTCTGCCAGCCAGATGAAAGTCCTGCAACATCCATCTTTTAAGTATGTTGCACTTGTATCACATGTTCAGATTCAAGCATGGAGGAGGTTTGCAGAGAAACTAAAAGCATTGCAGTGGTCTGACAAAATGTAGATATCTACAGTGTATATGGTATATATGAGTATTTCGAGCAAGACTCCCATTATACTCAGTCTTTACCTGTGACTTACTCCAACCTCCGAATATTAATTTAGAGAGTACCTCCATTGAACAGAGCTAAAGCCAGATTGTTCTGCATTTTTCCAGCCCCCCCAAGCCTGCAGATTTCATAAGCAGAATGAGATACATTGTCATGCCGTGTTTAAACACAAAGCACAGGCATGGTTCATCAATTCTTGGCTCCTCCAATTTCAGAGGTATCAATGTTTAGAGGAGCCACAAAATACTTATCCCATATTCCAAGTAGTACAAGGCAGAAAATAGTCCTGAAATAAACTATTCAGCTGAAAATCTTCTGTAAATATCAAACTATAGCAGAAGCAGAGGTAGCCTAAGTCCTAAGCTCTTAATCAGCAGAGAAAGTGTTAGATATGTGTAGTAGATCTCTTCTTACCACAGGCACCTTTTCCATTCTCGCTACTACTCATTCTCTCTCCAGGAGGTTGCTGGGGAGAAATAAGCACAGCCCAGAAGCCAGTCTAATCAAACCTGCATTTAGAATAGAATCAATAATCCTTACAATTTTCTAGCTCTTTCTAAGTAGAAGTGCAATTTTAAATACTTCCAATAGTTAAGAAAATAAAGAATAAAAATATCTTAAAATGGGTAAATTCATAAGAGAATCAGTGAAAACACAATGAAACATTTTTAAATCTTTGCCTTCCTACATGATTTTGATTATTCATCTCTCTTTTGCAATATACGGCTTTTTTTCTGACATGTCCAAATTATTTTCATTTGCTTTCTTTGTTTTTCCTAATGAAACCAGAAAAACAAATTGTAACTAAAAATTGAAGAAAGAGGCGGTTACTCAGAAAAAAAAAAGAATCCATGACTTTTTCCGAGAAAAGATTCCTGGAAAATTCCGACCCACCTATTTAAAATCAGTTCACACTTGCTAAGCAAATGAAATAAGGATGCATAGTGTGTGCAATATTATTACAGCTGTTCAAACCGCTGAGCAAACACATTCATTCATTCTAAAGAAACCACATTCAGAAAAGCTATAAAATCTTCATAAGAGGTATTAAACTTATTTTATTTGGTGAATACAGAGCATGTGTATTTTCTGGCACAGGCATGAGTAATAAAATAAATATGGATGAAGAAAACCAAATGTCTGTGCTACTGTAGTTAGTACTTAGCAAAGTTGCTATAGCGATCATCCAAATTTCCTTAAGACCAGCATTAAACATAGTATCAAAGCTTTTAGTCTGATTTTCTATTTTATTGACTTGACAGTGGGATACTAATCTTAAAGAAAACCAACCATGAACTGGTTTTCATGAGCCTTTTCTACAAGTCCTAGAAAATTTCCATTATCATAAACCTAATTATGTTTCTTACTTGCGGTGTCTATAGCTTTCTTTTTAGATCATGCAGTTTCGTATGTCTCCCTATAGATTTTCTATTTTGCCCATTTAACTGGAACTTTCAAACATTTCCTTTTCTGTCCTATGTAGTCTATTTTTCTTAAGGTGTGAGAATGTCTAACTGCATCCATGCAGACTATGTTATGTAGACTGCACAATCCAAATGAAACTGCCTGAAACCAATTCCATGGGTGAGGAGTAGTTAGGTAGCTATAGCAGGGCTACTGGGAGTGAGCAACTGTAAGGCTTGCATGCTTTCCTAAGGGAAAGACAACAGGAAGAGGCAGGAAAGGGTTGTTTATTATTTTATTGCTCTTCATACACCACTAATAGGCTGAAAAGAGCTTCTTCTGCCCACTTTTTAATATTGCATATTCAAAGTTCTCTATAAAAGGCACTACTTAGGCCTCATTTATTGATTGCAGTGAAGAAGTCTTGCCATTCCAAATACATTTTCAAAAGTATGAAAACACCAGCATTAACGCTGGCCCATTTATAATAATTGTTTCCATTTTCAAAGCTATAATGAAGAGAAAAGAAAGATGGGAAAAGACCACCCAAAAAGTATTCATAAGGAATTCAGAGGAACTGGTAGCAAAGTAAATGAAGGTACATTTTTAACTACACAGCAAATAGGCCTGATCCTGCCAGTCTGTACTCCGTGGAAGTAAGGAAGTTACTATAAACAAAATGTCTGTTTCCAAATATAGCATATTTATTGATTCATTTCTGTGATGGAGCTGAATGCGATTTCATGTCCTTCTGCTTTAACAGTGACTGGAATGTATCAGCTGCAGCTCGAAGCTGTGAAATCAGCAGATGATTTCAAAACCCATTTTTAATTCAACATTTAATTAAGCATTTTTCTCCATTAGTTTTAAACTCTCTTCAGTGTTCTGCTGAAAAAGCCACAGCGCACAAACCCTATGTTTCAATTAGTTGCAAAAAAGTTGCATACATATTTATTGCACAAGTAAAAAAATTACCTCTTTGAGTCTTGAAAGATTATTCATGAAAAATTATCTCATCAAAAAATGTATCATGTAATTATAGCTCCAACAGGAAAGCTTTGAATCCCAAATACTGGACTCTCTAGGGATACCATACTGCTGGGACGAGCATGACAGGGAAATATTCCACAAGTTTGGTTAAGATAATTTCTTGTCACAAGTAGTCAATAAGCCAAATCATAGAATCATAGAATTAAATAAGAAAGATACTCTCCTAGACCCTTTATTTGCGAGTAGAGAAGAACTCATGCAAGATGTGATGGTAGACAGCGCTCTTGGCCATAAATGGCTGAGTTTAAATTTTTCAGGATAATGAGAAAAAAGGTCAGCAGCACTGCTATCCGGTTTTCAAAAGAACATAATTTAAGCTGCTTAGGGAGATACTTAACAGTATTCCCTGGGAATCTGCTTTTGTGGGCTTAGGAGTCCACAAGTGCTGGTCAGTCTGTAAAAAACACCTGTTAAAAGCACAGGAACAGGCAGTTCCACTGTGTCCTAAGTCAATCAATCAGGGCAGAAGACCAGCTTGGGAGCAGTGAACCACTCATGATGATCAAGAGGAAAAAAACTGCATGATCTCTGGCAGCAAGGTCAGGTTTCACAACAAGAGCCGTGGTTTGCATGTGCAAGGAGAAGACATGAAAAGCTAAAGCTCAACGAAAGTTGAAACTGGCTAGTGTTACATCAGACAACAACAGAGGCTTTCTTAAGTATGTCAATAGCAAGAGGAGGTCTAAGGAATACAACAAGCACGGTGAAAGTGCTGTAAGACATCTTCTGTGAGGGGTGGCTAAGGACTCTGGGTTTGTCTACTTTGGAGAGGAGGATGAGGAGTGACCTCATTGTTCTCTACAGCTTCCTGAGGATGTGGAAAGAGAGATGCTAAGCTCTTCTCCCTGAGATCCAGTGACAGGACACATGAGAATGGTTCTAAGCTGCACCAGGGGAGGTTCACAATTGACATTAGGAGTCATTTCTTTACCATAAGGGTAGTCAAACACTGGAACAGACTTTCTAGAGAGGTGTCCAATGCCCCAGACCTGTGTCTAAGAGGCATTTGGACAAAGCTGTTAATAACATGCTCTAACTTCATGTCAGCCCTGAAGACATACAGCAGTTGGACTAGATGATTGTTGTAAGTTCCTTCCAATTGATATGTTCTCTTTTTTGTTCTGTTCTGTTCTGTTCCATTCTGTTTCATTTCTTTCCATTCTGTTCTGTTCTGATCTATGCTTATTCTGATGTGACCTACCATAACAAAGTGAGTGGTCCATGGTGAACCTGTGAATGCTAATAACAAGTGGCAATATTAATTTGAACTGACATCGGTATTTTAGAATTGTTTTGACAGTGAATTCGAGTTGGTTGACAATGAATGTACCAATGTACTAGAGTTAGTGCAGCCCTCATAACCAAACCTGTGCTACCTGCAGGCAGTAAGTCTCAACAGCTCTGGTATCGCTAAAATCAGATTTCAGCACTGTCTAATGGTGTAATCTCAGTCTCTGAGGCATGCTAGTGGGGTCATAACCATCACTGCAATGAAGAAAGGAGGTTGTAGCAAGGTGGGCGTCAGTGTCTTCTCTCAAGTAGCAAGCAATAGGACAAGAGGAAATGGCCTCAAGTTCCACCAGGGGAGGTTTCAGTCGGATATCAGGAAGAATTTCTTCACTGAAAGAGCTGTCAAGCATTGGAACAGGCTGCTCAGGGAAGTGGTGGAGTCACCATCCCTGGAAGGATTTAATGGGCATGTAGACATGACATGTAGGGACATGGTTTAGTTGTGGACTTCGCAGTACTGGGTTAATGGTTGGACTTAATGATCTTAAAGATCCTTTCCAACTTAAATGATTCTATTTTTCTAAATAGTTATGGAAGTTCCCATAAAATAAACAAACTTCTTTCAGAAAAAAAAAAAAAAAAAAAAAAAAGAGGTATTAAACAGTTAAGAGCAGAAAGATCTTTTTTTAAAAAAGTATTAATAACTTGTCTAGATCATGAGAAAACCAGAAAGAGAATTGGTAAGAGCCAGACAGTTTTTCCTGTGGCAGGCAGCAATAGCAACTGATAGGCATTCAACACAAAACATGTTCTGCAGATGTTCAGATGTATCAGTCTACACTGTGAGCTCACTGGGGCTCATATCTCATACTCTCCAACAGAAGGAACAGCTTCTGGAACCTCTGTCTAGAGATGATTGTGAAACGCAGTGACTCAACAACAAATGCACACATGTGGGTTTGTCAATAGACATTTTAGCCTACAGATAACAGTAGGGGCATTTCATGAATGCAGACAGGATATGGCAAGCATGAGATTTGATCCCCAGAATTCTTCATCAAGATTTCCTTTCATGACAGCGAGTTAAAGATTCATGAGAATAAATTTGTCTGTTCTGTCGGAAACATATCATTGACATTCAGGCTACATTTAGATAGAGCACTTCATGAACAGCCTAGATTTAGAATCATAGAATCATAGAATAGTTAGGGTTGGAAAGGACCTTAAGATAAACTAGTTCCAACTGCCCTGCCATAGGCAGGGACACCTCACACTAAACCATGTCATAGCTACACATTCCCAAACTGAATGGATGTGTCCTCTCCGTCCAGTTTATGAGAGGATTTCTACGCCCACCAGAGAAGCAAAAGACACTGCGAAGGACTTGATGAGGCATCTGCAGGGAGATCAGACTGAACCCAAGTGTCTCAGGAGTGAAGAACTACCTCAGCATGCCCTGGGGATGGAGCAAAGCCACTCCCTTCTAGTGACTCCCTGCTTAGTTCGTGGGAACAATGGGGAGATTTTCAGTAGCCTTGGGAGAGACAAGAAATCTCATATAGAATCATAGAATAGTTAGGGTTGGAAAGGACCTTAAGATCATCTAGTTCCAACCCCCCTGGGAGCACAAAGCTCAGCATGTAGTGTAGGAATACGGTAAATCCTTAGCTTCAGCAAGTTTTGAGGTTCAACAAGGCGAAGTGCCAGATCCAGCATTTAGGCCACAACAACCCCATGCAATGCTGCAGGTTAGGGGAATTGTGGCTGGAAAGCAGCTTGGCAGAAAAGGACCTGAGGCTGTTGGTCAACAGTAGCTATACATGAGCCAGCTTGTGCCCAAGCAGCCAAGAAGGCCAATAGCATCCTAGCTTTTATCAGCAGGACCAGAGCAGTGACCATCCCTCTATACTCAGTACTGGTGAGGCCACACCTTAAATCCAGTGTTCAGTTCTGGGCTCCTCACTACAAGAAAGACTTTGAGGTGCTGGAGCAGGTCCAGAGAAGGGCAACAACAGAGCTGGTGAAGGGTCTGGAGAACAAGTCTGCTGAGGAGCACTTGAAGGAACTGGGGTTGTTTAACCTGGAGAAAAGGAGGCTCAGGGGGGTCCTTATCACTTTCTGCAACTTAT
Organism: Loriculus beryllinus; assembly: GCA_039877255.1. Lineage (NCBI taxonomy): Eukaryota > Metazoa > Chordata > Aves > Psittaciformes > Psittacidae > Loriculus > Loriculus beryllinus. Next base: position 3,783 of record JBCJKH010041914.1, on the reverse strand, counting down.
CACTCTCTGCAACTACCTGAAAGGAGGTTGTAGTGAGCTGGGGTCAGTCTCTTCGAGGTAACGGCCTCGAGCTGCACCAACCAGGGAAGATTTAGATTGGCTATTAGGAAAAATCTCTTCAATGAGAGCATAGTCAGATATTGGAACAGGCTGCTCAGGGAAGTGATAGAATCAGTAGTTGATTCTATGATTCTGTAATTCTATGATCAGTGTTAGCATCTGAGCTTCAGTCTCACCTTAGAAACTCCTGGTCCCAGAATATTTTTCTAATGAAATTCAATGAGAACCCCTTTCAGACCACTTCCTAAAGACCTGCATTTCCAGAAAACAGTGTGAAATAGAGGAAACCATTACAGAAGCTGTGACTAGTCAGATCCTTTCCCGATAGAACCAGCAAAATTATTCCAGAAAGAGCAGCTCTATGAAAGAAAAACCACTCTTGTGGTTTAAGTGGTCCTATGCAAGGCAGATGAGCAGAGCAGCAAATATTCACACTCACCCAGTGCCTAATTATTGGAGTTCAGTCTACAGCATCTTCTGTCTGACCTTTCATCAACACAATCTGTTTTCATCAAGGAAAATGTGATGACAGAGCAGAAGCTAACTGCCACTTTTCTGTTTTAGTTTGAAACAGGGTCTTGCAAATGAGGCCTGACAGAGTAACTACACAATTATTTGGTTGAAAACAATGATAAAGGATTTGCATATCACTCATTAAAACAGTGGGGAAGCATAGTTTAAAGTACAGATATGCATGAAGTCTGGTGCTTTTTGTTGTCATCGTGTTATCACAGTTGTTTGCATTAAAACAAAAAAATTTATATTTACACATATGTACCTTTTATTCCTGCCTTTGTGCCTTTATGTGCCAATTACAAATTTTCTTGACCAGAAACTGCTTCAGGCAGGACTCTTTAGGATGGCTATTGATAGGCTGCCTAATGGATCAGCCTAATAAGAAACTGCAAATGTGTAAAACACTTGCACCCAAAGCAATTTAAGCAAGAACTTCTCTCCTTCTATTCCATTTACTTATACCACAGAAAAAGCCATTTTAACCCCCAGAAGAGCCTGAGACCAAGGTATAAGTGAGCCATAAAGCTGTTATGCTTCTCCACATAGGTTCCCCTGTGGAACTTACACAAAAGACAAATATATTTCATTTTAGATATCTGCAATCGATTGAATGTTTTTTAGGCTTCTGTCCTAGTTCTTGTGAATGGATCTTCCTTTCTATCTACTTCAGAGCAAAGCCAAGTGGCAAAAAGACTAGAATCCAAAACTAGCACAGATTTGTCCCTGTGTGGGGCTACTACAAATAGCCTTCAGTTTTGCACATCCAAATGAGAGTCCTGTGTACACATCCCTTTACTTTCTACTGCATCAGTGAAAAACAAAACTTTTCTCATCATCGAGCACTATAAGCTAAAAAGTACAAGCAAGATTTGCCAAACTTGTTAATAAAATTGAATATTTATTGCTGCTATTGAATATAGCAGACATTACTGAGCAATCCTGAAAATCAGCATGTACACACAAGGAAATAGTTGTCACAAATTTAAGAGGCTTGTTCAAGCCACAAAGCTATGAGAAAACACAGTAGCTGTTTGCAACAGTGTTCACAAAAGAATGACTAAGAGGAAGGCAGGTTACTTTTCCCAAGATAAGAAATGCAGGTGCTATTTTAACAGATGAATTTTCCATGTCATCAAAATCCTGGATTAAGAGTTTGATTTCTTCAGTAATATACCTAGTATTTACCTAGGTAAAGGGGAAGCCATGCCACCATTTCTCCACTGGATCAGAACCCTCTCATACAAGGAAAACAGGACATTTAATCAGATTTTGGCCCTGTGGATACAGAAAGGAGAGGAGGAAATAAAATTACTTCTGGGATCATACGCACTAAGGAATTGATTGCTTTGATTTTTGCACATATTCTAGGTTATTGAGTAAAAACATTTTGAAACACCAAAATAAATAACTAAATAAATATACAGAAAATGTGTCTTATAAATTATTAAAATAGAGCTTCTAAATTACACTATCGTCACAGTAGAAAACAATTTTATTTGTGGACTTGCAAGTTATCAGTTAGTTTATATCTGTAATTCTTGTATTTAAATATTTTTGCATGGACTTGTCAATATTCCAAGACACTTGTGAACTAACTGCATTGCAATAAATCTAGAAAGAGGATATGCACTGATGTTCCATCAGCAATGGTAATTTTCAAATTAGAAATGAAATAGGAGAGTAGAGGCTATCTATTCCTGTTATGTAATTTTTCTTGTTGGGATTTTCAGTGTAATTTTGAGAATTTTCACATTGCATATTATATCTGAACCATCCAGATGCTAATTATTTTCCAATTATTTTCATGCCAAATGTTTTTAATCAAATTAAAGTTTTCCAAAGATTTAGACTTGCACAATGAGATTAATTTTTTTCCCTGATATTTTGGTTTGTGACTATGCACAGAGAAGGGTTGGGGGTTTTAATATTCATGATTTATAAAATTAACAACAAGTTTATTTCACATCATCATTGAAAATCTTTTGCAGTATTAGCTAAGCTGTCTATAAATAATAATGTTTTCCAGTTTCAGTGTGAAAAAGGGACCCTATCTACCACTAAATATTATTTTTTTGTTTATTGAAATAAGTACTTCTTGTTCTCAATTTTCTCTTCTGAGAGACATACTGTGTCTGCCTTTCAACTTGTCTTCATTTCTGTAAAGCTTAAAAGGAAACCATGACAGTCTGCTTCAGTAACATTTTTCCTTGCTGAAGGCTGATGCACAGATAGGTTATAATGAGACAGTGCTTCACAGTTTTTCCCTAGAGCTCCTATGGGTCGGGGCAGACTGGCAGCTGCTGGGAGCAGGATTAAGAGATCTGAAGGGAAATTCAGGCCTTATTAAAATCAGTGATTTTTTCACCAGCCTCAAGGGGTCAGAGTTTTCACCCTGTGACTTAAACGCTAAGCTTGCAGAGCCTTGCTCCCACATACAATTTAAAGCAATTTGAAACGTGTTGTTCCATGCTTATGTAATAAAAAAAAAATACTGCATAATAAACCCATTATGCACCTATTTTCCTTGTTTTGAAGTTCCTCATACCCTGTGGTTTCTAATCATAGAATCATACAATAGTTAGGGTTGGAAAGGACCTTAAGATCATCCAGTTCCAACCCCCTGCCAATGGGCAGGGACACCCCACACTAAACCATGCAACCATGGCTCTGTCCAGCCCAGCCTTGAACACCACTGGGGATGGATAATGGCTCTTTTGTTATTCTTGCGTAGTACAAAGTTGTATAACTCTGAGAAAACTAAGAGAGTGCTGTGTGATTGTCCCAGATGGAGTGACACACTTCACTTGTAAGACAGAAAAACTGCTTTTGCTGGGCAAAGCAGTTGACATCACCTACCTGGACTTGTGCAAAGCGTTTGACACTGTCCCACACAGCATCCTTATCTCTAAACTGGAGAGACATCAATTTGATGGATGGACCACTCAGTGGATAAAAAACTGGCTGGACGGCCGCACGCAAAGACTTGTTGTCAATGGCTCAATGTCCAATTGGAGAGGGGTAACAAGTATTACCTCAGGTGTCCCTCAGGGTCAGTGATGGGACTAATCCTCTTCGACATCTAATTCAGACACGGACAGTGGGATTGAGTGCATCCTCAGTAAGTTTGCCAATGACACCAAGCTGTGTGGTTGGGTGGATAAGCTGGAGGGAAGGAATGCCATCCAGAGGGACCTTGACACGCTTGTG
>JBCJKH010041910.1:0-10659 GCA_039877255.1 Loriculus beryllinus | reverse complement strand
TTTGTCATGGTACATCCATCCTAGGGCTCTGGGGATATACAGCCTAACAAAAGGCAGTGAAACCCCATTTTCCAAAATCCATCATACTAAAGGGTCTGCTCACTCCAACACTTTATTTAAAACAGTGTAACCTAACAAACATACAGGCATCAAGACTGTAATCATGAGACCACAACAGATCACTTCTCTAACATCCATTCAGGAAAACCGTATTAGATTTTCAGTTTGTCATGGTACATCCATCCTAGGGCTCTGGGGATATACAGCCTAACAAAAGGCAGTGAAACCCCATTTTCCAAAACCATCACTGCCAGTCAATAAACAAGGCCATTAAGCTCCTGATCTCAGTGCAATATGATTTTCACTAAGGTACTTTTTAATAACTTTGAGAAATAGCACCTGTGACTTAAAAGTTACTAAAATCCAACATCCTCATTAAAAGTTGTACTCTACAATTATCTCCCCCATGTTGTAATAAGGGTGCATGAAATAATGGATATGAATGAAGGCAAGAATAAGCAACACAGTAAGCAGTCACTGTTCTTACATCTGTAGTTGTGACAAGTCATTCAAGTTTTCATAAAACAAGTAAGATTTCAGCTGCATTTCATACTATGAGACTATGAAAAAAAAAAAGACTATGTTGCTTCAACACATTCATCACATAAATTTACAATTCAGATTGAGGTAAAGAACACTTGCCCTGACTGTACAAACCAATGCTACTTTATAGGTCAAAGTCACTTTGCTCACTCCTTGCCTTAACAGCATTAGGTAAATGGGCAGTCATCGACAAATCCTCATGCTGTCACAGAATAATCAAAACCTGTGATATTTAAAAAACCTTTCCTGTGTACTTGTTAACAGCACAGATTATATCAGAATAAGAAGCAAATAAAGTTCTGATTTTGAAGTTCAGTATCATTATGTTTTTCTAAGGTCAATAAATACAATAGAACAAAATAGTTCAAAGTCTTGGAGTAGGCAAAAGTTAGCTCTAAGACAACAGGCCCACAGCAAACTTTAACATACCAGGGCTGGATTGCTAGCAAAGTGTAGGAAATCCTCAAAGTAAGCCCCAAGGCTCATTTCTTCCCCAGCTTCCACAACTTTCACACACAGTTAATACTGCCTCCAAATTCATCAGACAGCAAGACTGAAAACAACCTGTTTTATCAAATCCAATTTTGATAGCTGAGAAATTAACTATAATTTCATCCAACTGTTATGATATTCTGAGCTGAGGAAGCTTGAGTTTTGGTAGGTTTCTTTGCTGTTGTCAAAGAACAACAATAATATCCTATTTATCCATATATAAAGGGCCTCACAGCATTCTTCTCATCTGTCAGTTGAGTCTCTAAAACGTATCTTCACCTTTAAACTCTTCAAGCTAAAGAACACAAGTTTACTTGAAGCTAGATCATTCTTCTGGCGTTGCTCATTTTTAATGAGCCTCTTGTCTTTACATCTCCCAGGCGACAGAATCCACAAAGCAATCTCAGGTGATGTGAAACCAATGCTTGATACTTTTCCAGAACCCCTGTCTTTTTGAGCCTGAGATCTTCCTGTTAAACCCTTATGGGACTGATGGGCCATTTCAGTCAAACCCAATTTCACTTATTTATCACAAGCCTTACTTAGAAACTCTACTGTGGATTGCTTGTACACAATCTGTTTCCAGCTTTGAACTTTAAAAAGGATTTAAGCAGTCAATCTCAATATCATTATAAATCCAGCATGCATTACTTGCCTATTGACTGTGAGAAAATAAAAGTTTGAAGCTTGATTTCAGGGCTAATCTTTCCATTTGCTTGATGAGTTCAGCAGTTGTTACAGAACACTTAATGCATCCTGTTAGATAACAGCATATTAAGCTTGGATGAGAAATCCAGACTATTTACTTCCAGCTTTAAGTAAAGAACAAAAGCAGCATCAGTTTTATGAGTCTCATGAGGCTTTTCAGCTATAGCACTATTAAAAAACCCAAAACATTAACCATTCCTGCATAAAGGATTCCACAAAATTAAAATATTTTTGTAAAACTAATAATGTTAAGATGGATTTTATATATCCAGTATATCAAAGGTCTAGATTTGGACAGAAGATGCTGAGGTTTATATTATACTTCATGAATGGATTGAGCAAATGCAAAATCAGACAGGACACAGTGGTATTCATTCCATTTGCTATTAGCCTATCTTACAAATGGTATTTTTTCCTATAAATTTTAAATGAAATAGTTTATCATCTAATTAAACAGGCTGTTTATGTTCTGAATTGTAATGTGTGTACTGAGACATTTAAGAACAAACGCATTAAGAGAATTTTATACACAGAAAGAATACAAACAGATAATTTCCCTGCAGCACCCTCATTCCCTGCCTGCTTATCGAAACGTTTTGGGTTTTTTTTTAAATCTATAGGTTTTCTGCTGTACTTTTCCTCATTTAATCTGAGGGTTGTTTTTCAGCTAAGAAAGGCTGTTAATCATTTTGTTTTGCCTTTTAAAGTTACTGTGCATGTATTTTCCCATGCTGCGACCATGAACAGCTACAGATGCATCCCAAACCATTTAGTTCCATGATACAGCTCCAGATATTCGATCAATAACTCAAGAAAATATTCATCTCAATTTAGTTACTGCTGTCTGTCAGTGCAACTCTTTGTGCCTGGATGACAAGAGAGCAGGACCTCCATCTGGAAGCTTCACCTGTGCTGCTCAATGAATTAACCTGTAGGAGGTGCCACAGTGATGAAGCAGTCAAAAACTTCCAACAGGCAACTTCATCACATGTGTAATTAGTTTACTACATTAATAACGCCCTCCAGTCATTAGAAGCACCAAGCCTGAATCCCAGATCCACTTGTTAAATTCAGTCAGCACAACAGGCTTTCACTGTGCTGCAGGTATAAATAACTTTCTATTTTTAAATGTAGTTAGCTACTGCTTTTTTTTTTTTTACTCATTTTTAGTCATTATCTCCTGCAATAAATCATACTTTATTTCATTCACAACATATATCACCTTCCAGAGAGAGAAGAAATAATTGATTTTAAAAACTTCTGACATTTTCACAAGCTCTGATCAACTATAAGAGAAACACATATTTGATAGCATTAAAAACACTGCTGCTGGAACATTGACATGCCATATCTTGTACGACCCAAGGAGCAAACTCTTGAATTTCCCACACAGCAGAGTAGCGCACTATCACTACACTACCCAGATAAAATAATTACTTCCAATTCTTGCCTATAAGAAGATTAAGTCATTAGTAAACTCACTTAAACCTTGTACCACAACTAAAAGACAAATCAAGGCCAGAGAGAGCTTCTCACTTTCTAACCTTGTAGAAACCATTTCAAGTCTCTGTGTGTGACTGCAGTATCTAAGCACCAACAAATCCAAAGACTGTCAGGTTGATTCAAATTATTTTTTGCTTTCTACTAATTCCTGCTTCATGCCTGAAGAAAGCAATGTTTGGTCCATGCCATCACACTGGGCTAAACAACTCCAATACTTTGTGAAAAGGGGCTGCTATTCCTGGGACCCCAGAACATTACTAAACTGAGAAGGTCTTGCCCTCTGTTGCCAAAGTTCACTTCAGGACAGGATAATCTAAGAAAAGCTAAATGTATGCTCATGCCTCCAAACAGTATAGGTTAGGGCAGTCACTGATTTATAACAGATTAGACTAGTTCAGAGGTTTTTTAGCTCAATTACTTTAAAATACTATAATTAAAAGTGCAATTTTCATAATTTTTAACTGTTATTACAGCGTATACAGGTATATATTTTACCTGTATTTTGGAGTATCTTTCTTAGTTTACATTTAATTACTTACAAAGTAAACAATTGAGCTCTTGCAGCAATTTTCTTCTTATGTAAATGCATATTACTTAATGTTTGGTCTCTATTTTTGAGGTTGCCAAAAGGTCTCAAGGCTTCAATGGGTGTAAATTGTGTGTGAAGTGTCAATGCTGTCCAAATACAGGGATAGTTCAAGTGGATGCAACACAGTGGTACAGTAATCTGTCATCACCAGTCTAAGCCAACACACAGTACAGACCTCAGGACGTAAAGTAATTAAGTCCTGACTGAAGCAGAGCCTATCTTTTATTGACACATGCAAACACAGATTTTAAACATTTTAAATTACAGAGATGTCAGTTACTAGCCTCACTGTGTTCTCCTCTTTCATAGCCTATTTGAACACCATTACAGGCCTTAGCTCTCAACTCTTTCCACAGGTAGAATTCAGTATTTCTCCTGCTATCACATTAAATTATAGACTGCAGTACCCCATCCTACTCTCAGCCAGCCCAACCTATTCACATCTAAAGTTCCTCTGCTCTTTTTGGAGCCAAGGATGATAGCCCACAACATCTTGTAAACACAAAATAGTATTTGTCCAAGTTAAAAACATACTACAACAGTTTAACACAGTAAGTCAGTATGTTTTTCATGGGGTTTTTTTCCCATAATGTTTAACATTTTTAGGACTTTTTAGTCCTAAACTAAAGTCCTAAACTAAACTCCTAAACTAAACTTTAGTCCTAAGTCCTAAAACTTAGGAGTTTTTTAAAAACAAACAAATAAACCAAAAAACACCCTGCCTTCACAAAAAGCCTCTCTCTTTCTCTCCCTCAGCCTCCCACTCTATTAGTGCTATACAGATCCTGATGAATAGTTCAATCTTTCTCACTTCAGCAAACACTCCTAACTTCTTACAGCATTTCAAAGTACTGTGAACTAATAACACAGACCTCTTTCCAGCTTCAGGTGTGGAAGCATGATGCTCTCCTACAACTGTCTCCTGATATTAATTTGAAAATTATGCATCCAGCTATTGAGTTCTCTTCTTGTTTGTCAGCCTCCCTGGAAAATGAGTTCGGGCACAATAATCCAGTTATCACCACAACACCATCTCAAACATATCACTTGAATGTATTTGCAATATTACTTCTCAGCATTTTTAGATTCTTGACTCACAGAGTTAGAGAAGGGCTGAGGTTGGAAAGGACCTGGGGAGGTCATCTCGCATTCCCCACCCCAAACATGGACATCCTAGAACAGGAGACTCTAAAGTGGGGTATGTGCTAGACAATCCATTGCAGTGTGGAAAGAAAATATTAGAACTTCTACTTTCTTTTCTTTCTTTCTTTTTTTTTCTTTTTTACATAAAAATAAGAAATAAATTAAGCTTTACTAATATTTGATAAACAACTAGACACTAGTATTCTCAGTTGTTCTGTATGTCAGATGGTCATGTCATCCACAAAGCAGGTGACAGTGACAACCTCAATTGAACATTTGCCTCAAATAAACTGCAATGCACTGCAGTTCAGTTGTCCCTGGATTTATGGATATTATCCAGTTCTAGAAGTAACCCTCACCAAATGGACAAGCAGCTTAAAAAAACCCCTGCAAGAAACTCAAGTCTGAAGATGATACTAATAATGCAAGCACAAGTGAACAAGAAAATGTCAGAGCTGACAAGGCCAGGTTGGACAAAGACTTGCGTGGCATGGTTTGTGAGGTGTCCCTGCCTTTCGCAGAGGGTTGGAACTAGATGATCTTAAGGTCCTTTCCAACCCTAACTATTCTATGATTCTATTCTATGATTTCTCCTTAATAAGAGTCAGTCACATTATAAGTTAACAACAGTGACAACCTAATGAGCTCTCACAAGAACCTGTCCTCCAAAAATGTGATATCAGTACTGAAATAGACTGAACTTAAAAGCAGACCTTCAAATCGTTGCTCTCTGTCTGGTGAGAACCCACCATGTATTGATGCGTGGCACAGGACTTTGCACTTCCCTTTGCTGAACAACCCCTAGTGTAACAGTCACCCCTCTCAGATGTCTCCTACAAACTTGCTGAGTGTACACTCTGACCCATCATCCGTATCATTAATGAAGATGCTGAATAGGACTGGACTCTGTATAAAGACCCCACAGGTATTCCACCAGTCACTGAGTCATAATAGAACTTTGTGTCAGTGACCACCACCCTCTGAGCCTGGCTGTTCAGCCAGTTTTATGCCCATTCCATCATCTGTTCATCCAGCCCATACTTATCAGCTTCTCTGCGATGATATTGTAAGAGACAGTGTCAAAAGCCTTACTGTAGTCAAGGTAGACAACATCCAGGGCTCTCACCTCATCTACCAAGCCAGTCATTTAATCATAGCAGGTTATTAAGCTGGTCACGAAGGTTATCAAATCAATCATTTCCCCTTGTTGTGTTCATGATTACTGCTCCTTCTTCATATGCCTGGAAATGGTTAGCAGAATTAGTTGCTCTATCACCTTCCTAGGGATTGAGGTGAGGCTGACCTGCATGCAGCTTCCTGGATTCTCTGTTTTGCCGTTTCTGAAGATAGGAATGATGTTTGCACCTCTCCTAGTTCCCAAGCTTTCAAAAGTTATGAACAATGGCCTCACAGCAACATCACAGAATCATGGAATCATAGAATAGAGTTAGAATAGAGTTAACATCAGCCAGCTCCCCGTCAGCACTCATGGGTGCACCTCATCTAGACTGCAGTTACCAAAGGAATGTCCACTTCAACTCTTATTTTTTTTCCAAAACTTAATTCACCTCTCTCAGCCTAAATTTGTTCAGCCATTCAGGCTTGTTATACTAGTGGCCTGTTACCCTGTGGGTTGCCTCAAGTATCAAATAACGATTCTCTACAGCATGCTTGCAAATGCAGATCAAATGTAGTAGATTTGATTTATTGGATAGATTCTATTTGGCAGATTTAAGGAACTTCAAAGGTATACTTCCAAACACTTAATGGTTCAACATAGTTCTTCTGAGCTCCCTTGAGTTTGTTGTTCTTCATGAGTTGTGATGGTGCATGAGCTAGATGAAGTATTCTGATGATATAATAATGCCAAGTATTCCTCCTGCTTCAGATACTTCTGATCAGACATCAAAAAACATGGCTCCCAAGTCCTTTTCAATTACTGTTTGCTTGACAGTGTTTCTTGAGAGCAGAGGCATGTCTTCATTTCTGTGTCAAAATATGCAGTGCTTACTTGCACTTCAGCTTGTAAGATCACTCAGCTCCCCTCTGATCACTGCTTAGCAGGGCACTAACCCTGTTGTCATCTGCATGCTTTTATCTCTATTTATTTGTATGGAATATCTGTATTTCTTCCTTATCACTAATAAAAAGGTTAAACACTGCTGAATCTAAAATTAATCCTCACAGGACCACTACATACTCCATATTGATTACCAACTACAACTATGTTATTGAGAGCTATTAACCATTTTTTAAAAAACACACTTGATTTATGCTGATGGTTCTGTATTATTCCAATTTCTAGACATCAAACGACCTCAAATAAAATATTTTACAAATACTAAATGTCACCTATCTTTGAAAAGTCAATCTTGTCTCAAAACATCACATTCTCTTGAGAAAAGATCTATTTCGCATAGCCTCGTGTTGCTTGAAATCAATTACTGAAGAATTACAAATACGTAACACAGGTAACTCCCAGTCAGCCATTCTATTATTTTGCACTGCTTTTACAGATGATTACTTGGTTACCCCCATTCACCCTTTTAATGCTTTCTCTTACCAGTTTTAAACAATGCCTAACTTTTTTTAATGCACATCCATTTCTCCTTTACCTCTTTCCCCCACTTCCTCTCCAGTTTTATAACCTATTTTACTTTTCCTCTTTACTTAGCAAGTATAAACCAAACCTATTATTGCTATTAGTAACATTCTGCATATAAATTTGACTACTTCATTCCCTAGAACTTCCAAATCCACATTAGTTCTGGAAGCACAAATAAGCACCTATGAATTGTTAGAAAGAAATGTTCTTACGATAAACAAGCCTACGAATGTAGTTATGTGGGTTTATGATTCTAGTAAGTAAATTGCTAATCGCAGTAATAACGACAGCATGGGACATTTCCCAAAAAAAAAAAAGAAATATAAAAAAGAAAAGAAAATAAAGCCCAAAAAAATCCCAGAGACTTAAATATAAAACCAGTCATACAGATTATTTTATATAGACCCTACCAGTCCAAAAGGTTTCATGAAAATAACATACATAGCTCAACAGCAATGATGCAAAACAATCAGCTATAACAGAAATCATCATCACTATCAGTGTAGTCATTGCCCTTTCAAGTATCTCCACTAAGCTGGATTGAGGCTTTAAGGAACACACACACGCCTTTTCACACGCTTTGTTTTATTCACAAGGGAAAGAAAAATTATTGTGATATAACTCACCTGTGACATGAAATGATTAGCAGTGTTCTGGGAAATGTGGTATTTTATTTAGAAACGCATTGATTTGCAAACAATGGGACTACAGAAACAGAGCTCAACAAAAGTAAATAAAGGACTAAACAAACATTCATGGAGGCAGGAAATTCGGTGCATGAGAACTTTCTGGAGAAAAATTTATAATGAGCTTTTGTTCTTTTAAAATGGAGACTAGTAGTTACAAGATGAACAGCCAGTTTCATGGTGTTTAATAGTTTCTATTCCTTAGAAAGTTATTTTATTGATGTAAAATTTAAAATATAGTTGACAAAATGTACCCCTGCTTCTCCACAGCTGGGAAAGTACTACAAAATAAAGGATCTCCTTTTCAAGGAAATTGCCTCATTTACAAGACAAGTGTCCCACATTTTATACACACATTACATTCAGCCATATTTTCCCACGTTCTTATCAAGTTTTTATTTTCCTTCTTTTTGTCCCTAACCTCAGGTAAAGCCCAAGAACAATTGAAAATTAAACTAAAGGAACCACAGTGACATAAAATTTGTATTTCTTATTTTTCTTAGTGCTGTCTGGCATACTTAGCTTCCCATTTTTTACAAAAGTATTTTAGTCTAGCTTCAAATTCATGCATATTGGAGGCTTATTTAATGTAAATACAATACTAACACTAATGCTGAAGTCATTTTCCTCTGCTGTATTCAGCAGTAAATCAGTTCTTCAGCCCCAAAGGATTAGTGGCATTCACCCATAAACCACCTCCTACACCTCTTTTTCTGGTTGTTTTTTGTTTTATTTTCCCAAAAGAAGCCTACTTACAATCTGTACTTTTAAACAGCCATAATTCAGATCCAGGTAGACACAGGACATGAGGACAACGGTGATGATGCACATTCACTCAGCTGCTCTCTGATCATATTCTTCCTTGGGAATGAATGGTGTTAAAGCCTTCTTACCTGCTTGCTTGCTGTTGACTTTAGAGCTTATAATTGGTAATGTCCCAGTTCTGGCATTTTCTTTGCAGGGAACTAATCCCTGCATTACAATATCCTAAGCACTGTGTGGAGCTATCTGACATGCACAAAACCTGACAAGAATGGAACTGGTTTTGGGGTCTTTTTTGATACAGCTAACAGTAGTCCCTCTGAAGGCCCACCATAAACAGACAAACAAAAAAAACCGAAGCAACAAAGATGGCTTCACTTTTTTTACAAAGGGCACACCACTATCCCACAGAGTTAGTCATGAAGACAACCTCAAGATAAAATCTCAAATTAACACTCTGCAGTAGTTCTCACAGATGGTGAATCAACAACAGCTTTTGTACTGTAAATCCTTTACTAAAAACTGTAAATCCTTGCCTTTAAGGCCCATCTCTCTGTAATCATCTTTGTTCATTTTTCACATTGCCAAAAGCCCCTAATTAGGATCATTTTAGGCTGCCTTTCACTGCTCTCCATCCTAATCAGTTGACTAATTACTTGCACATAATCTCAGTGTCAGGTCTGAAGATGTTTTTTGAATTCAAATAAGCATGTGGAAGAAGTCACTTGACTAAGGGGCATGAAAGATAGCCTGTAGACAGCTACAAGAAGACCACAAGTAGCAGGTAGGTAAAGCTAACTATCCTTGCTTAAGGGAAGGGGGAAGAAAGATGCAGTTACAGCCAACAGCAAATTTATAAATGTGATAATCCATAAAAGCCGACAGCAGGAAGCTTTTAGTGAAGAAGGTAAGTCAAGCGAAAGGCTGCAGTATTAACACTCATTCTAGCACAACAGCAGGGAATGCAGTTTTGGATTTCTAATGGGCTATACAAAGGAACACCAGCAGATGCTGCAGTAACTGATGGAGGAGGTGAGGAAGGCATATACAACATTTTTTCTGCAAAGGCAAGAAAAGAACACATCTGATTTTAAATTATGTAATATTTGAAGACAATATGCATGTATCAAAGAAAACAAAGCACTAAATCTGTAGACCAAATAAAACACCAAGATTCATTAAATCAAGAAGCATGGGAAAGAGTAGAAAGAACAGTGTAAAGCTCATCATCTAAGATGAGTTAAGTGCCCCCCTAACTTTCTCAACATAAGGATAGTGCATTCAAGAGTAGAGGAGATAATCGAGGGAACATGAAAAGGACTGGATTAAGAATAGACTATTATTCAGATTCTTCTGCAAAGAACAGGGACAGTGTTGTTTAATATCTTCATTGATGATCTGGATGAGGGGATTGAGTTACCCTCAGTAAATCTGTGGATGACACCAAGATGCCTGGGAGTATTGAACTGATGAAGGACATGAAAGCTCTGCAGAGGGATCTGGAAAGGCTGGATCAATGGGCTGTGGCCAATGGCATGAGGATCAAGCAGGCAAAGTGCTGGATCCTG
>JBCJKH010041908.1:0-12046 GCA_039877255.1 Loriculus beryllinus | reverse complement strand
ATTACAGAGGCACCAGTTGCACCTTATGTAAAAATCATGCTGATGGAAATGAAAGCAAGAAAATACAATTCTACTAATCAAAATACTGTCAGCACATTGAAAATTGGAGCATCTTTATGCTGAAACAGCAGCATTTCTTGTGGAAAAATTATTTTAATTACCCCACCCCCAATCAATCTATCAAAGATATTTATACCAATACTATTAATGTTGGTTTTAAGGACCTCACAGATCTCTGCAATGTGTAAAAAAATACAATCATCCCAGTTTTAGAGATGAGGAGCTGAAGGGGACAAATTGAGCAAACAACTGAACCTGTCTTTTCTGACAGGTTACCACCAGTCTGCTCTTACTCTCTGATACACTGTCTACACATGCATATATTTCTAGCACGATTTTGACTTGTATTGACATAGCTGCACTTCGAGTTACTTACCATGCAAATACCATGATGGCACTTATCCAAAATTGTATTGTACTTAGCCTCCGTTTCTTCATGTTGTGACAGGTGGTGGGGAAATTGGGCTTCAGAATGACTAAAGCTGTACAGTTCCTTTGCACGGTATTTTTATCTGAAATATTGAAAGATTGGCAATTTGCTGAAAAAATACCTTTAATAAAAGGGTGAACATCAGCTTCTTGGCCTCATGTAATTTAGAGGAGACAGCTTCAGAAAGGATGTTAGACTGACGCACAGTGAGTTTTGGCCATTTGTGAGAGAGCAGAAAAGCTCTTCTGCATCACTTTCTTTAGCTGTGATGTATGTTCCGCTGATGTTGCCAGACATTCGGGCCAGAGTGGGTGCACTGTATCCTTTCAGTAAACTTGCAACCCTACATAAAATAGGCAAGAACATGTCATTTGAAGGTGTTATGATTAATAGGAATAATATATTTTATTTTATGTAATAGTAACATTCATTAAGGTATGTAAAAGCACCACTAGTGTTGCCTATTTAGTCTCTTAGACTATAAAAGGGAAATGATCTTTTATTAATGCTCAAAATGCAGTCTTAAAGATCATAAAATTACTGTCTTTTTAGTCTTCTTTTTTGTGGGCATGGTGCCATATTTTTGAGATGTAGAGTAATTGGTGTAGTCAGCCATGCAATCAGTCTGTTGGTCTTTGAATATCAAAATAACTGGATGAATAAAGTAGCAGTATAAATAAGAGCCAAAGCCAAATATGTCATGGTATTTTATTCCTTGTGCCCAGGACAGCTAGGACTACGTGAGATCTAGCTTTCCTCTCACCTGCCCATGAATTGCAGCCATTCAAAGAAATTTATCACTAAGCAGCATTAGTAATATATGCCCATGAGAGATAAAAGTTAAGTGGCTTTTTGTTTCCCACTGTCACTGTTTCTTACTCCTGCAGTTTAGCTACAACCTTTAGCTTATAATATTCTGAGTTTGTTCTAACAGATCTAAAATAGACATGTGAGGTTCATACTGTTGGTGAAATTTAACTGGCCATAAAACTTCATTACAAAACCAGGCTACAGTTAGAATATGTCTTTCAAGATGCATTCACATATGGACAGCGGGGCTAAAGGAGGTAAGTGAATTAAAGACACTGAAATACTTTTTTTCTTCTTTTCTTGAGGAAATAAGTATATGAAACAATACTACCTGTTACGAGAAATGTTGCAGGTGAAAGGCTTTCAATGTTTTGACCAAGTCAGAAGTTCAGGGTGGATTGCTTGTGTCACATGTAGTAAACAGCAGGTAACTGCAAATGTAATTGAAGTAAGCATGTATCTGACAATCTTATATTAGAACTAAATAGATCAGCTCTTCAGGTAGTATAGAAATGTGTCTATCTGTTGATTCTGATACAGATTTACTGGTTTGCACATGGCTTGTTTCTTTGATTATCACTGGCTGGTGGGAGATTTTACACACAGAGATCGAGCTGGTCAATAGAATAAATATTTAACCTTCTTCAGAATATTTGGAGTCTACGTGCCGGAGACTCACCTTATGCCAGGAAAGAAGCTAGCTTTAACATTCAGACTGTGGTGTGTGAGAGGTTTGAGTCTGCTACTGTAATGGCAGACACTTTAGAGCTGTCCTATGTTAGACTGTCCGCTGAAAGACAAGCTGTTTAACAAAGCAAAATGAAAATTTTGCCCCTAGATAGTAAACAGGTATGAACTGTGCTAACAAATGCTTTGATTGCTGATGCTTACATTTGTTTCGATCAACTCAAGGTGCCAGAAAGGGCCAAAATGTTGTAAGAAAAGGTTGAAGAGTTTATGAAACAGGAATTCCTGTTTTCTAGCCTGAGCAGCTCAGCCCATGCGCATTTAGACACCATATTGACCTTTTTTCCATTAAAGCTGCTCCATGGAAGCAGGAGGCATTCTTTAGGGTGTCCAGTAGGGTGCACTAAGAGGCTATTAGAGATGCAGCTGCTGGGAAATTGCACTGAGATCAAACGGCTTGAGGATTAATTTGTGTCTGCTGTATTTTCTTTTAAAGGTGACTATATTAATTTGGAAAACAACAGTGCCTTTCATGAATGTTCAAAGCTGTCATGTAAGAAATTGCAGGGAACTTAACATATTCAAGCTATCACTGTGCTGGATTGGACCGCTTTGCTAAGAGAGGTGCTTCAGATACAATTTCATTTTGAGGACACGCTAAAATTGCACCAGAATCATTCATAACGTGATTGAGGTCACTGATTTTATCTCAGAGTAGCCCCTGATAATGACTGGTTTTCATGTGTTATGGGTTGTGAGGAAGACTCTAATTACGTTTCCACCCTGTGAAGGGACTGGTTAACACAAAGAAATCTCATCTCCTTTTGTGATGTGCTCAGCCCAGCAGTTACTTTTGTTCTAAATTGGGCCTGGCAGCCTCTAGGGTGAATGATTGACATGTCAATGTGTTAACAGAAGCCAGAACCAATTCTCTTGTCTGACACCTCCTTCCCTCCTCTGAATATTAATGATGAGTGACCCAGCTGAATGAATGAAAAGTGCACGCATCCCTCATGGCTCTGTGCAGATGCTCAAAGATGACAGCAGGACTTGCCCAAGAGAGGACACAAAACCATAAAGCCATCTGGTATTACGTAGTGAACTTAATCTGTTCATTGACTTTGCCAAATGTTTGGTAAATCAAAAGTTGACAGGAAAGGATTCATAATATTTATGCTTAAAATACAGTCAAAACATCACAGAGAAAAATAGAGATCCTAGATGAATTCCTAGAGAAACAGAAGTAGTATAGATAGTAGTAGTACAGCTCAGATTTTAAGCTGGGAGGATGGTCAAGAAAAAAGAAAGTTAAATAAGAATCTCAAACTGGTAATTTGCTTCAATTACACTGTGATTGGTTTCAAATAACACAAGGGTGTTGACGATCACCACAGGCTTTTATAGTACTTCAGCACAATTTCCCAAAACATCCAAATGAGCCAGCCTAGGAAGCCATTACAGTCACTCAATATTTATCAGTTCATAATTAAGATATGACTGAATAAAATCTGCTCCTTCTTAGTCTGGGTTATGTAATATTTATTGTTATATTACAGATTGATAGTATTAAACGTGCACTGAGACTGTGAAGACTGGGTGGTATTATGCATAACAAGGGACCAGATTTCTTTATTTCACCATGTCAATTTTATTAATTCTTTGAATAAAATAGTTTCCCTTTGATAGTCTATGATTAAAGATTTCCTGCTTAAATGTTTCTAGTATCTCAGTCAGCAGTTCTGCCACAATAGACATCCAAGAAAAAAATCCATACTGACACGAAATAGACTATTTCTCATTGTGAGGTCTAGATCCAGTTCAAAGAGAAAAAAAAATGTTTTTTCACTACTTTTTGCATGTTGTGCCTTTTATCTCCACTACAGTAAAAATGCAACCTATTTTCATCTTCAGTGCCTTTCGCATCTTCAGAAGACACTGTGGTTGAATGCCCTCTGTATTTTCACAATATCCTAAAGACTGGCAATTCTTTTGCTTCCCTACTTGTATTCACACATTGAGCAACTTTTTCACTGATTATCACCAACTGTTCCCCTAGCCACCCTTTTTATTTTCTTCTCTACCATATGACAGTACAGTCAGATTTACCTGGTTGCTGCAAAATCATTTTGTCCTACTTTTCAAATCCTTTTGTATGACCTCACTTGATTACCTAATTATGCTATTTCCCATCTTCCATATTCTTTCCTCTTAACCCAAAGGCCCTTTGCCGTTCACTTCCCTTTTATTTCTCAGCTGTTGATGTTGCTCCTGTTTTTACTTTGCATGCTATACATCTCACCTAACTTTGCTGTCTAAAAGCAAAATGTCTAATCTAACCAGGTATTTAAGTTTGCCTATAGTTAGTGGAGAGAAAGGATACTTCCAGAGCACATTTATTTCATTTGAATCGAAGATAAACATCTAAGTTAATTGAGATGAATTGCCCTCTGGGTATTCTTTCCATACACAGGGTGTCTAGACAACCAGTTCGGCTAGTGCCTTACAAACCAGGTACAATGAGCCCCAGTTTTAATCAGCTTGCCAAGAGTTTTCCCAAGTACAATATTCCCTTCTGCTTCAGTGGCTTCTTTCTCTGTGCCTTATCCTCCTCCCTAGAATCTATTTGATACTATTTTCTCTACTTAAGTGTGCTATTAAAATTCAGGTTTTCAAGAAAATATGTCAACTGTTGTTGTAAACATCAACTTAAAAATAGATTTGTTTCAACATATTTTTTTGTTGAATTCTCAGTGCTTCATACTGAACTTTTGTTTCTAGAGTATCAGGGTATTGCCATGTTTCTCTGAAAGCGCATTTCTGGTCTTGCTATACATAGGGATTATTAAGGAAAGGGTGTTCAAGCTTACAAATGAAACCAGCAATTTACAACAGAAACCTGTGTAACACCTGTTACCTGAGCCCCTGAGAGACAGGGTACACCTGATGGCCATCATTGTTGCATGCAGAATGATGATTCAGGCCTGAGGTTATGTAGATGCAGCATGGGAAATGTTTTCTTTAGAAGTTACCTGTTTGAACAGAACCCTTTCGCTACATTACAGTAGTGAAATCAATAATAAACCCCCTGCCTTTAACGTTTGGTTTTCTACTGTTTTTGAATAAAACATCTGACAAAAGAGTTTAAGTAAAACAAAAATAAATAGTTGATTCATTCTTTATTCTTGCATCTTAAAAGCCGTGAAGTAGTTAATTTCTAAATAGTTACAAAAAGAATGACTCTGGGTTCATACCTTTGAAGGACAAAATTCACCTGCAAGCATTTTTTCAATTTTATTTTAATTTTACTTTTTTATATTCAAATAAAAACCTAAATAGCAATTGTGCCATAAGAACAATAGGTTCAAGGTCCATAAAGAAAGTAAAGCTGTGTTTCACAGATTTATGACAACTCTATGATTGGTCTCACTCAAAAGCAAAGAAGGACTTTTCAGCTGTGGTTTGTTGTCTAATGGGTTGTGCCCTTCCAGCTTAATCAAGACAAGACAATGAAATCTTTAACTGCTAAAATAATGCATAAATTGTTTTGCTAATATAAGCTCTTTTCCTGGAATTAAGAATATATCAACCCTAATTATTCTATGGTTATTCCAATGGACAGAGGCATTAACTCACTTAAGTAAAAATGTTTGCTTTCTCTTCTGCATGCCAACTTAAGCTTTGTAGCTCACAGAAAGGGCTTAAATTCTTCATAAAGTCTTTGCAGGTTCTGTTTGTCAACTTACTATTTGCCCTTCCATCACAGTGTCCCAAATAAATCTCTGTAGACAAGAACAGAAAGGTCTCCAGGGACTTGTTCTAGGAAGGCAGTTACTTACATTTTGCATTTGGAGGGTTATGTCTCTGCAAAACTATTTTACTAGACCATGCTGTAAAAAGAGAGCCTTTGTTTAATTCCTTGAGTGCTTTATTTTGTCTATTTTTAAACTGATGACAGTGAGCAGGTTCTCTGGTAGGCTGTGTTTCCACAGTGTTCAGCCAAGGTGGTTCTGGTGCTGGAAATTGAACGGAGATCACTGAATTTTCTCACATCTGTGTGGGCAAGTTCTGCCTGAAAAAGAGCAGAGTAGGGGTCTGTACATATCTATTCTTCTGGTTAAGCCACTCTCAAAAAGGAAAACCAAACAAAAAAACTGGCAGGAGAACAAAGTTAAATCTGGAAAAGCTTTTAAACCAACAGAAATTCCAGGCGCCTCCAACAAAGACAGTTGGTATTAAATTAGCGCCAAATTTTGAAGGCTCAGCTGCATTGTTCCCATATTGAATGCTAAACAAATTTGTTCTATTAGGATTAGATTTACGGAGGTGGGAGTGGGGACAGGACAAGTTTTCAGTTGCCAGGGCCCAAGTACAGAAGCTTTTCAGATGGGAGAGTTCTCATCTGAATGGTAGAGGACATATCGAACTGTGATGGATGCATTTACAACATGGGATGCAGTCCTCTTAACCCGTATCTCTGTGACATTTAGGATAGGATGTTATAGGTTGTTTAATGTCCACTGCCAGAGGAATAAAAAAAGATCTGCTGCAGTGAGTTAGAGGGGTGCCTCCACCAAATCCATTCAAATACAGATACAGGGCAGAGAAAAAGGAAAGAAGGAATGGATAAGCATACATTATACATGCTAGAGAGAAATGCGTTTTTACATGCAATTTGCTGTTGCTTAATAAATATTCATTAGGTTTTGTCCTCTGGGACCCTCTTGGGATTCAAACAAATACATTAGCTATTGACAACTATGAGCATACTATTTGGAGTTATAAATGAAATGAACTTTTTACTGGCATGACGAAGTCTGGAAACTGTTGATGGAAGACAGCAGTTAAGACACAGAGTACTAAAACTGAAGATGAGGGGAGAAAAAGAGAAATATTAATGGAAAAAAGCATTTTATTCTACTTTTTAAAAGGAGTGAACATAAGTGATGAAAAATCCAGCATAGATTTAAGGTTAGCAATTGAAAGAGAGATAAGACGCTTAAGCCTGTTGCATTAGCACCAACTGGTGCTGTGTATGCATTCTTGTGACAGCTGATGTAGCTGAGCTTGTGTAACTGCAGAATAGACTCAGGCACCAGACAGAGAAAGGAAAACAACCAATTTATCAGCTGGGCACACCATAAACT
The DNA here is from genome assembly GCA_039877255.1 of Loriculus beryllinus. Classification (NCBI taxonomy): domain Eukaryota; kingdom Metazoa; phylum Chordata; class Aves; order Psittaciformes; family Psittacidae; genus Loriculus; species Loriculus beryllinus. The sequence goes on along the minus strand of JBCJKH010041908.1, from coordinate 4,915 downwards.
CTGGCTTTCCAGTTTGTCCTACAGGTTAAGTAAAACTAATGAGTGCTTACCAGTGCCTCGATTAGATATAAGGCCAAGCATCATCCTTTTCCTGGCAGAATTAGCCTTTCTACCAAAGAGGTGGTCCTACCTTAGCTTACCTAAATGGGTTGCTTTTATTTGCAACTGAATTAAAATCAGTACAAGAACCACAGTGAATATTGTTACTCAGATAGAAAGCAGATTTTTTCAGACATTTAATTTCTGTTTATTTCTATGTAAAAGAAGTCATACTTCAACCAAAAAAACACCTCCACTCCTACATATGCACTGAACAAAAATTGTTTAAAAAGCACTGTTCTGGTTAAACTGGTGTAATTTTGGGAACAGATAGGGTCTCATTCAAGGGAGGAATGTCTCAATTTTTAATGTCCACATGCTAGCAAAATTCTTCGCAATGTATTCCACAGAATAGGTGTTTTGCTTGAGTAATGTTTATGGAAGCAGGGTCTGGGTTCTCTGCTGACTGTGCTAACAGTGTCAGCTGTGATTTTGCTTCTTGTGATATGGATAAGATCCAAGCTGAGTTTGATTTTTTTTCCAAGTCAATTATGAATTATCTGAGAACCAAAGCAGCCAAATGAAATTGCTCTGAACTTGAAAACGAAATTAAATTTCTTGTATACTTAAGGAAAAAGAGAGTATGGCTATTTTTGAGGTAGGAAACAAATTTATTTTGTGGCTTTGGTTCATAAGAAGATGCTCAGATATTTTGTTGAAGAAGGGTCAGTTAGATAAAGAGAAATGGAAGCAGAGAGGAAGAAAATAGGCAAATGAAAATTCTCAGAGGCCAATTATTGTGTAGTGTTTCAAGACGTACTATAAGCATATTTCCTTATGTAATTCCACACTAGCAAAGCAGCACCACTATGAATGGTATCCTCAGGTCTTGAGGTATGAAAAAGATGAGTATGGGTTTACTATAGAAGCATAAAGCAACTTCTGAGTCTTTCCCAGCTCTAATTTGCTCTGTGGCACTCTGTTTTCCTACCTCAGGTTTTACTATCAGTACACCTGGAATAAATAATGTGTAAGGCTTAATGTTAACAGATCTGAAGCACATGCATCTCTGACTAAAATAATTTTCATCTCACCTAGCTATATCAGTAGAATAAGATGAAACAGCAACAGATATGTCTTCATCCTACCGTAGTGCAACTTTCAGTGTCTGCAGCTACCACTGCAAAGCAGGTGAAATATGCTATTTCTATTTTGAACATGGGCTAAGTGATAGAAAACTGTGTTGTGAGATCTGTAGATGAATTATATCATGTCAACATTCTTTTTACATCCACAGAGACCCAGTTATAGCAAAAGCTAAGTATAAGTGATGGTCCGTGCCAGCTGAAAGTGGTGATAAAATCCTTAGAATTTACCTTAGAATTACCTTAGAATGTTTATGATGATTTTGTCCTGGTTTTGTTCTTTCAATGGAACAAAAATATGAAGGAATCAAATCATATTCCATCTGCATTTTCATTTATGAATCCATTGCATCTTCTGTATCTTCATTTTATTTCCTTCATATGGTACATGTAAGAAGAATTTTATTGATCTTTTTATCATTCTGTCTGTAGTTGTGGGAATAGATCTGCTTCTAAAATCAGGCAGATACTGAAACTGTCATCAAATATTTAATGATTTTTCTAATCCTTGTGTCTTGAAATACTTCTGAAGAAGGATTTATGTGTCCATTAGTATAGCATTGTTTCCTCAGTGGCAAAGGTAAAGTTTAAATAATGCAAGTGTGGCAGAACACTAAGAGATTTTTAAAGCTGTAATTTGTCACAAATTGAATTACTATAATGTTATTTTATAAAGCAACATTTATTATAATTCCCCCCTCTCCCTTGCATGCTGGGCTATGATACGCATTTCCCCTCTCCTTTGTTATGCATGAAAAGTCATCAAAGGTTATTACTATTTAAATTTGGTTTAATTATAAAGAAGATCTTGCTGTATTTCACTTCTGGTATTCATATAATCACCCTTTCTTTCTATCAGACTACTCATTATTAATGAAAAGAATTCCAAATATTAAAATAAAGGGATTTTCAGCTACTGAGCAATTTATGTTACATGAAATGGATAGAAAATACAGTTCAGGAAAGCTGCATTAAACTGAATCTCTCCTGTCCACAGTATGCATCCTACTAATAGCTGCCCATTTACAAACTCATTCTTTGCATTAAAGAAGAAGTAATTATGCCAGTAATATCCAGGTAAAGTTGCCAAGATTATGGCAGTGGTCATGCTATTGAAGACAGGGAGGCAGTTCAGACCAGCAGCAGCAGCTGTGCAGACACCATCTCTCTCTTCAGCATAGCATGTTGTGACGAAGAAAGACTGTTCATAGCCCAAACCCCAGCCAATCATTGAAAGAAATTTTATTTCTTGGTCATTCAAGACACTCCTTTAATTTCTCTGAAGAATAAAAGGTTGAAGAATAAAAGATTCTTTCAGTTCAGATTGCAGAATTTTTGCCAGTTCCAAAAAGATGTCAAATCTATATAAGGTGGGATCAAATCCTTAAAATTTGTGATTTATTTCTATTCTGAGGCAGGTGAGAGAATTCATAAACAAGGACAGATTTCTGTTTGGCTAAACTTTCTATTTTGTCTTTAATGCCATCATTTCGGAGACTCTAAGCGAATACTTCTCGTATTCTGGAAGTACTACTGCAAGACAGTAAAACAAGGCACGAAGTCTCCTACATCAGAGAACAGAGAAGTCTCTATTCTCTTTGGAGGTAATGAACATTACAGCATACCTTATAAGTGCCTTCTAGAGTTCTTCAGTCCTAGTAACGAGATGATCAATTTGTAGAAGCTGAGAAGACTCCACATATGGGCTTATGCTGTTTAGTCCTCATTTTGCTGAGTTTATCAGCTGAATTTGTTCAGGGAAAAAGTTTTACATGCAGACTGTAGGTTACATTGTACGTGCTTTTCTCTTCTAGACCAAAAGGTTGATGGTAGCCAGATACCCAGAAGAAGCAACCAAAGGCAGTGTCTGGCAACCTTGTCTAAGATATATGGAGGATGAGGTAATCAATGCTATGAATTGAAAGATCCCACTGTAATAATTGTTTGACTCCTAAAGAGAGCCTTGAAAAACCCACACAAACATGAATCTGTCGTTGCCAAGGAAAAGCAATGCAGAAGTTATAGTGAGGACATGTCCCTTGCCCTCTGGGCTGCACACAAGGAATTCTGGACAGCTTGGTCACATGCATCTTGCTGATTGTGACTGTGTCGGTTTGAGGAGACGAGCAAGTGCAACCTGTGAGAAACTATCACTTCTCTTTCCATAAAGAGCTCACAAGACCCACTGTGAGTCTTGTTACATTAATGGTCGAGATGAACATAAACATAACCAAGGCAAACAGTACATGGAAAGGCAACCTTGAGGAGGTCTTGCTTTAAACCCAGGGAATTGCTTCAGAGCAGTTTTATATCTCCTCCTTAATTGTTTTTGGAACTCAATAAGGTGAATTATTTTACTTAAATTTTATAAAAGCAACCCTCATGCAGAGAAGTAGTAAGAACACAAATGTGAAAGGTTCGCAAAGCCAGAAGCAACTGTAACAGCTATGGAGCTTCATTAATACTTCATTAATGACTACTCACACAACTGGGCAATGACAGATACTTCTTAGTTTATTTGCAGGGGGAAGTCTGTGGCTTTAAACTTCCTTCCAAAGTTTTCTTGAAAGCTGCCATTCATAATTTTAGGCAACACAGTGCTAAACAAAAGCCTGTACAGCATAAGCTTTATAACTGACTAGACTGTACACATTCACTGTGTGAACATTAAGTTTAATATCCCAGGTACGCTTTTGGCTAGATCAAAGTAAAAATCAAAATTAGTAACAGCATGTTCTTCCTAATTAAAAAGCTTTTGTTTTGGTTTAGCCTCCTGAAAAAAATAATAATGGAAATAGGTTCATATTAGGATTTGTGGTGTTATGCAACTGAAAGCTTCCTTGGATAATGTAAGTCATATTCAATTGATTAATTAAAAGATAAAATTAACCAGCAAAATATACTACCAGGTATATAATATGCATACTTTTCTTAAAAAGTATATAGCATAAGTCTCATCACCTCCATATGGATAGTTTCTAATTCAATATCATTAAACAGTCAGTAATATACAGAGCATGAAAATAAATGCTATCAAAGATGTCAGTAAATTCATTTTGGATGCTGATATTGCAGTGTGTAGAGGTTCTTGCTCATCACAGTGCAGTTTATGTGGGCTGTGCTCCATAGAAATTCTGTATCTCAGCAGCTCTGAAAGTCTAGCTTGAATCAGCAACAGAAAAGTCCATTTCACTTACCAAAAAGAAGAAAATTTTCAAAGATGGGGAACAGGCTGATTTACATTCCTCCCAGCTACATATATATATATTTTTATCTGATTTCTTTTAGAAAACAGTAATAAAATACTGTTTTTATTATATAATATATATATAATATATATATTATATAATAAAATAACTTCAAGGCAACAGACAAATAAGCTTTAAAAGACTGTCTTGAAATAAACATTCTGGAATATAGGTAGTTTCATTTGAATAGCCAAAGATTTCTGCTGCCTTTGCCTCAACACATTTGCCTATTAGGACGTGAATCTCTGGAGGTTTGCAGTGCTCCTGGAACATCTCAAAGCCATGGACCAGTTTCAGCACAAGAAAAGAGGGATGAGGGAGGGACAGAAGGAAGCCACAAAGGAAGGAGGAACGGAAGGATAGATGGATGGATGGATGGATGGATGGATAGATGGATGGATGGATGGATGGATGGATGGATGGATGGATGGATAGATGGATGGATGGATGGATGGATGGATGGATGGATGGATGGATAGATGG
>JBCJKH010041902.1:11593-25720 GCA_039877255.1 Loriculus beryllinus | reverse complement strand
TACATCCATACATTTGTAAACCTCAGCCATACTCCCCACTGTCAACCTCCCACCTCTAGACTGAAGAGCTTCAGCCCTTTCAGTCTCTTCTTCAAAGGCAGCTGCTCCATGATTTTCAATACCACTCTCCAGTCTTCATTGTCTAGTCCTCTAGTCTCCTGTATCCCTGAGATGGGGAGACCAAAGCTGCACACAATACTTGACATAAGGGCATAATGACTTCACCATAGGGAACCCAAAGTGTCCTTCTTGAACTCTGTCCATGCTGAGCTTAGCATCCTCTAGTCATGTGCTAGCTTATTTCTCTTCAGATGTATTACCTTACATTTAGCTACATTAGAGCTTATCTGTCATGCCTTTGCCTGAGAAATAAGGTCCTTCTGGAGTCCCCTGCATTAGAGCAACATTAGAGTAGCCAAGACTGTTTAATATCACCTATAAAATTGGAGATTTCCACTACAATGTCTTCTCCAGGACACTCATGAAGATGTTGAATAAAGACACAACACTTCTAGACAGAGTTAACCAGATACAAACAACACTTAAACTCTCTAAGAACCAATCAAAAGGAAAACAAAAAAGACTTTCCCCCCAAACCTCATTCTAAAATATCAAGACTGCACCATAAATCACCACTATGCAACATTTACTGCAGAACTCACCATTCAGAAAGGAGTGTCATGATGACAAGTCAGCCCGCTGACTGTGCAAGAACAGCACTGTTTTAAAATTAACAGGTATTAACACTAAATTCCAGAATTGGATATGATTAGAATTGTATTAGGATCCACATTAGGGGCTCATTAGCAGATTATAAAAGAGAGGGAAAAAAATGTTAGAAGAGGTCAAAACGTCACTACTAGCAATGGAATTTTCTGCCTCTCATTCTTCGTAGCATTTGTGATGATGGCACAAATTAACAGGCATAATCCAGGTCTGCCCTTCTTACTGGTTGAACCACCTCTGCTGGACAGGATGAAAACCTGAGGAAGGAATGTTATGCTGAAGGAAGGAGAATAATGTAGTATATCACAGCGCAAACATATTTTATCTATCTATACCTTAGTTTTCACGTCCACATATTGGAGTTCAAGGATGCTGTCAGGACAGACTACACGCTTATCAGAGGACTGTCTTCCACACTAAAAGTCAAACTTGTCAGCTGTTACTAACTATGAAAATGCCTTCCAGCCCAACTTTCCCACCATGAGATTATGAAAATCCACATACAAAATAGTTTAATTTTTATTTAATTTCTAATTGAAGCTCTGTCTTGTTATTTGTATGGGTGTTCTTCCTACAGCTAGACAGCGCAAAAAGCTTCAGAGCTATGCATAGAGTCTATTTTACAACCCCAAAAAAGTATCTTTTAAGACAGAAATATAAGGGCCCTAGGTAATCAGTGAAGAGACAGAGAAGTCTCCAAAGAGTTATTAAAAGCACTTAAGCAGCTATCTACACGCCTACCACAAATACTGAAGGTCCCAACTGCACTGGCAATCTCTAGCAAGATGATCAAAGGAATGGGTGTTCTTATTCTCTCTCACCTTCCCCCGGACCCTGCTGAAATAGGTATTGGCTGTCTGCTTCAATACAAGTAGCTTTCAGGTTCTGCCTAAGGAATACTCTCCCTCATCCACTCTAACCAGGAAGTGATGGGCCTTAAATGAGCTATGACTCATGTCCTGATCCTCCATAGAAAAAGGCTTCCACCCTCCTCCTCTCCCATCCCCTGTACAGAGATTACCATATCCAAGACAATCCAAAGATTAGCATGCAAACCTTGGTGTTATATGCATATTTATGTCCCAAAGGGGTTCACAGTATTTTATATTTTCCTGAAGCTATCCTTGTTTCAGAAGGAAATCCCCTCTTCTGTTTATCCTCCTTACTCTTCAAAAAAACTAATGCAGAATGTTTCCTTGCCTTATTAATCACTGATTAGATCTTCTTTGGAGTGTTGAAAGCAAAGGGAATATGTGCAATTACGGCAATAAATGTTAATGAGCATCACATTAAGTAAGCAAAAGCACCTTGAATGGCATGCCAATATTTTTTCTAAAATAATTACATGTGGCTGACTTAACGAGATAGAAAACTTAAAATTCAGGCTGACAACTCACAACTGAAGCACCAATTTATCACAGAGTTTCCAAAAACTGTGTGTGATGTTGCTTTCAAAATGCACCATGGGAAAAAACCCACAAACATAAAACCAGACCAAACTACTCAGTCAGATATAAAGTTATCTCAATAGGCAAGCTCCTGGGCTCTCTTTTCCACACACTTTAGTTTCTTAGGGGTCTCTGCATAGCAGTTCTTTAAATTAGGAGTAACTTCATAACTTACGTTCTCAGCCTTCCTCCAACTCCTGAACTGTCCACTGGTGATTTCTGCAGCTCAGCTGCTACCTGTGCTCACATTCACCCACAATGCATTCCTGTTTGTGAGCAGTAGGTCTAATGGAACACTAATCCTAACTGATCCTTTGCACTTGTGTTCAGCTGTTGTCACCAACACAGTCTTAGAAACTCACTCAACTGCTTGCACAATGCCATGTTAACCTCCAAGCAAGTTGGTGGCAGATGTCTGAAATCCACCATGAGGATCAATGGCTGCCACTGGGAGACTTTCTTTGTTTGTTGGTAGCCTTACCTTCTCAGTCTGGTGGGCTGTAACTAACCCCCATTACAACATCATTAGCATTACTTTCCCTTCTGATCTTTACCCAGAAACTGGACTTGTTGTTTGTTGCCCAAATAGTGTAGACACTACCATGCAGACACTAGTGTAGCTACATTTATGAACACTTTCCTTTTAGAGAGAAAACATTATTGTCTCCCTTGTAGCCTTCCACCGTGCATATCTTCTCCACATGCACTGCGTTGCCATTTAACCCAGACATTTAACCCCTGTCATTTAATCCCTATTTTCCAACAAACTTAGTTTAAAACCCTCCATGTTAGTTTAAGCAATCCTGTCAACAAACATGCCCATGCTTTCTTGTCAGGTATGTTCTATCACTTTTTACTAGTTCTAAAAACAAGGTGCTGCAACTGAAAGCTAAACCTCATTGACTACATCAAATATGCATGTTAGATGTGTCACCCTGGGCCATCTTTGCTCTCAGAGTCTTACGTCACCTTTGATTTCATCAAGGTCATGTCACTGGTGCCCACACAGACACACAGCATGGGGCAGTAGCTGGAAGGCTAGATGGGCCTCAGGAATTTCTCTGCAACATAACAGACCCAGGCTAGAAGTAAGTCAAAAGATCTGGCCAGCAGATGGGTGCTTTGGCCTGAACAGTGTGGAGTATCCAAACTCTAACACTTGCTGCTTCATCTTTTTGCTGGTCCCAGTCCCATGATCTGAGGTGTCCAAAATTCATTCTTCTCACAACAGGACTAACTCTACGCCAGGGCCCTGAGCCATTTTTCTAAATGAACAGTTACAGAAAAACATGGAGCCATTCTCCTGATGCTAGAAGCTATAAGCTTCCAGCTTCCATCCTCCCAGAAACATGGGAATGGAAGGAAACCACTAACATCGAGCAAGTGGGAAAACACCAGTTACAGAAAGTCTGCTGCCCATCTGTAAAACATAATAGTTGCTCCAGTATGGCAAAATTGGAATACTGATCAGGTAAGTTTCTCTAAGGAGAAATAGGTGTTTCAGGCAAGCTCCCGCTGTCTCCAGTCTCCTGAGGAAAGGCACAGAATGGGGAGAAGGTTGTGCCAGACTGATTGAAGCATTATTTTCACAGTACTCCTAGGAACAAAACAAAGCTACTCCAATAGTTGTGTGTATCTTTGGAGACTCTCTCAGGCATGGCTCAGTATTATATTCCCTCATTTATGAGCAGTACCAGCATTCCCACATTGTAAAAGCTTGGCACTGCATGACCAATTAGGAAAACAGTTTATTCAGAGGTGATGGAGGGATTGACTCTTCCCTTACTTCATTCGAAACCTGCCAGTCTCAGCATTGACACTAAACAATCTGGATGATATGAACAACTAACTTTGAGTCTTGCAATATAAAATATGGTAACAAATGACAGACCAAGAAGCACCTTACTGCATGACAGCTCTTCTGTTGAGAAACAATCCTCTTTTAGGGTGAGAGAGTGCCTGGGGTGTACAGCCTGGAAGATCAGAGACTGAGACACAGACTGAGAGATTAGATCATAGAGATGAGGAGAGTCTCATTTGAGGAGACAGCTGAAAAGATGACCTGAGAGGACAGCCACAAAACCACCTCCTTGGAGGATAAAAAATAAACACACAAATCATAACATATTAAAAGAGAACTGCAAATCTCTCGTCTGTTTTACATACAGAATTACTCTTGCATAGGACAGGCTATCCTCTATTATGGCTGTGTTTTGACAATTCTGTTTAAAATATGCATCTACTATATATATTAGCTGGCTCACTTCTAAATTTACCTGCACCTTTCCCTTTGGAGAGACCGAGATGCAGGAACTCATGTGAACCTTGTTCAGGCAGCCACTTGCAAAGAAACTTCCTCTCAAGAAGGGAGAACTAAGAGGGTTCTCCCTTAAAAATCTCAGGAATGGGAGAGAAAAGCAACTAAGCTTCAGAACAAGACATTCAGTATCAGTGAGTGAGAGGGATATGGAAATACAGGCTCATTTTTTTTTTCCTGTGGCTTTTTCAGCTGCTTGTGCTGGCTCCAAACTGGCTGCTGAGACACCTCAGGATGAAAAACCCTGCAGATGAACAAACCTAATAATCAAATTGATTCCTGGGATGCAAGTGACTGTTCTAAGCAAAACTGCTTTAATTTGAATTGATAAAGAGGGAATACAGAATACTACTATGACTTAAGCAGAACAGGTGACAAATTCATGATAAGGGTCATTAACTTACTGAGCTTGCTCACAAGCATTCATTCAAATGCACATGTAGGCTAGTAATCAGACACATTAACCAACTTAACCATCAGTCTGGAAATGTGGCTGCAAAAATTATTTGGTTTGTATTTATTTATTTGAAGACACAGAACCTCTCTTTAAACACAATAGCAAAAAGATATTAATACAATAGCCTTTGGGAGAAATTATGTATTTTTATTGCTTAATACCAAAGTAAGAATTTTATCCTCAGCTGCTAATATTAAACATGATGAGTCAAATGCACTGGTTGATGTTAATATAAGTGCACATTAAATACTGGATATATTTGGCTGTGAACGTTGAGGCAGCTTAACTTCCTTGGATCTGGAACTCAACAGAATGTCAAAACACCATTAATTACTTCATGAAGACTCCAAAAGAATAGTTAGGGGAAGAAAAACAGGGGCAGATAAAAAATAGAAACAGCTTAAAAGGATCTGCTTTAACAAAGCCAAAACCAGCTTTCTCATTTTTGTATGTTACAGTGCCCATTCTCCTCCTGTTTTCCTGCACTCACTGAATACCAAAGACTCAGAAAACAAAACTGCTTGAAAGAAAGATCTGCAGCCAAAATCCCAGTGTTGATTATTTCAGTCCCCAGAGGAGGCACAAGGTAGAACAGGGGAGATGGGTAATTCTCAGCTTCTCTCTGCTGATTCTCAGTCATGCCTGGCTTATCTCTTGTGACAAGAAAGGTGATACACAGGAGAACAGGCTTAGGAGGATGCTAACTTGGAAAACACAGGTAAATCCACCAGTCCATGAGTGCTACTAGTCTCTCAGGCTACTACTGGCTAACTCCTTCACACAGGTGCAAAACAAAACACAGGCAGAAAAGCCACATAAGCACAAAGAAAGCTCTATGATAGAAAAATACACATGGACATTTTGACTTAAAAAAAAAGATTGTAAGTGAAAAACCATCCCTCAGTGTTTTTTCTTAGCACTTGTACTGAACAAATAAACCTTTGAATATTTTCATAGTTTTCAGATGTCCCACTCAAGTTTTCTTCCCCAAAAGCTGAATGTAAGAAGGACAATACAGTACCTCAAACACTGAAAATGCATTACGGCTGCCAACAGACCATTTCTCTCTGGTATTTTCTTAGTATTTCTTCAACTACGAACAAAACTATTTCAAAGTACTTGTCCATTATGTAATTTGCAAGGCTTTTAAACATTATTCAGAGTCAGATATTTGAACATGCTAAAAAAGTAACTTGTTTCTCTGAGGATGCTTTAACATCTTTTCCATCATTCTATCATTAAACGAGAACAAATCAACACTCTTTGGGGAAATCAGAGATTTTTTTCCAAAGTAAACTCTGCTATTACAGAAAAAGACAGTTATTTGAAGGAGCTAAAACTTTTCCCTCCCCTATTTAAATACCATCAGTGTGTGTTAACAGAACTGAATTACTTGGGGTTCCAAACTTTCTTTTTCCTTGGAACTCACATTATAAGCTGAAACTCCAAACTGGCCTGACATACAGTGCTCAGCTTAGCACTGGATTTCTCACAGACACATTATAGAAATAATTTTAGGTGGAATATTTCAGATTGCAGCATTGTTTTCCAAAACATTAAAACTCTTGTCTTGAGCAAGACCCCTCCAGACCCCTCAAACACAGGTAAAAGTCAAATGAAGCACCTCAGAAAAAAAAAATCAAACCAACAATTAAAAAAACGATAACTGTTGGAATAACTCCCTATTTAACTCCTATGTGCACGTAACAAAGACTGATGTCTCATGAAGAGAGAACATCTAAAATCCTGTGAGAAATGACAATTTATTTCTCTAATGAAATACTTGGTTTGAATTGTTCTGTTCTCACTGAAGAACAGGCAGTGGCAGCAATTTTTTCCCCCTTGAGGAATAGGAAAAAAAAACAATCAGAAAGCAGATTTTTGGTTTTTGGGTTTGTTTTGGGTTTGTTTTTTTTTTTTTTTTTTTTGGTTTTTTTTTTTTTTTGAGGAGTAGGGCATAGGAGAAGATGCGCTCTTGAATTTTCAGGTACTGGAAACCAGCAGAGTTGATGTGTTAACGAGCCTGAAGTGTGAACACTTGAACATTTCTGTTATAAAAGGCATGAAACAGTTTTCAGGTTGACAGACATATATGACAATTTTAAGGCACTGACTTGTTCTGTCAGGAAGCATATTGCTGCTGCATCATGACCGGGTGCAGAAACCTTCTAGACTCACATTTATCCTGCAAAAATGTGGCCAATGCCTCATTACTCACTACAACTCTACAGACTCCCACAGTCCCACAGAATTACTGCTTTTCCACTCCCACAAGATCTCCCATGAGAACTCCCATACCACTGCTGTCCTTCCACCCACTGAGACCCCAACACAGCTTCTCCCCTGACTCCTGCCCTGTCTACCATATACTCTGCATTGCCTGCAAAACTGAGTTTTATCTAGAGAGCAAATAAACCCTGCCCCACCCTGGGGGCATGCACTGGCTACCCAGCAGTAACCTCTTACCAGGTAAGGCTTGAAGACCTCCTACATAAAGCAGGTGATCAGCACAGGCATCTTGTCTTGTTCTTTTTTTCAAAAGGGGCATAAGAGAACCTTGGTGCAGGTAAAAGCACATTTTCAGCCTAGAGGGATGTTTAAATATTAGTGGATATCTTACCTAACACCGGATGCTGCCTTGAAAACACAGCAATGGACCTCGCCAACATTTTTTAGAGATTTACTTGGTTGTATCTTGGGCCAGGTAAAAGCACATTTTCAGCCCAGAGGGACGTTTAAATATCAGTGAATGTCATCTAACACCTGATGCTACCTCAAAAAATACAGCAATAGACCTTGCCAACATTTTTAGAGGTTACTTTGTTGCATCTGGTATAATTTAGCACAAATAAGTAAATGACAGTCATTGGAGACCATCAGAAAAATACTGGCCTAGTTGAAGCCCTGGAGCCCTGTTCACATCACAACATCTCATGAAGCCAGTATCTTATCTTTTGACCAAAGACTCTGATACACTTAGTACATAATACTGTGTTTTATAGGATACAGCCCAAGACATTTATTTTTCTTTTTTTCCTGTGACTTGCCTCAACTTAAAGAATTAATGAATCTGCTACAGTTTTGGTCTATGCACTGGAGGGAATACTTAATATTTGACTAATCACTTCAATAAGTATCAATGTTACACTGATACTTTCTGTACAAAGATGTATTTTTTGTGCTTCATAAAGTTGCATTTGTCTCTGTAACTTAGTGAATGAAAGTTTCTAAGAAAAATATCCAGTAGAAGTATGGTAAATTCTATGATCCATGACGTAACTGTACTATTTTAATGGTTTTATTGAGAAAAGGACCAGAACTACTACAAACAATCAAAAGTCATTAAGACGCCATTGCAAATTAAACTACCCTTAATTTGACTCATTTCCAAAACTGCATAATTAACTGGACTTTAGTGAAGTGCTGGGTGCAAGGGTACAATTGTATTGAGCATCATAAGAAGACTTCGGTTCAGGAGAAATTCTTGACAGAGATATTCTCATAATTAAAAATACAAAGATTTATTATGGAAGATACAATATAGTCCATGATTCTCAATATTAGACACTTATACGAAGAGTTACATCTTGTAAAAGTTAAAGATAATAAAGGATGTGAACCAGATGCAATACAAGGCATTTAAGCAGAAAATTGTATCTTGCAGCAAAGTACCATCTAAAACTATTTACAGAAGTATTGGTTTGTGGTTGATTTCCAAAAAGTCAACAGTAGAAGACTTAGCAAATAATTCTTTTTAAAAACTGTTACATTATTCTCAGAATTACTTACTACCTTTCAGAAAAGACAATGTGACTTGCAGGAATTCTTTCGTTATGAAACTCGGTGTTGTTCTCTCCTCCCAGCATCAGGGGTTCAGATCAGCTAAAAACATGAACCTTATAAAGGTACTGTCAAAATAAAACTGTATGGAGTTCTGATCTACCTGGCACAGAAATTATAGCACTGGTGAAGTGTTGCAAGAATAGTGCATGACCACACAGCAGTTTGAGTTTGACTTTCAGTATGACTTTTTGCATCAAAGTTATCCTCTACATCAGTGAATAATTAAAAAAAAAAAAAAAAGAAAAAAGAAAAAAAAGAAAGAAAAAAAAACTATAGCATGTTTGATGTCTATAAATCAAAGAAACCATAACAACACACTGTGGCCAGGCATCTCAAAAGCAAGTCAAGGAGCTCATTAAGTCCCAGCTAAGTGGAAATCATTTCTGTATCATAAAACACAGCTTAAGGCAACACAATGTAAATAAAAATCAGGTGAAAGTGTTAGCACTTTAAAAAATGGAATTTTGAATCACAGAAAGATAGAGGTGGTTGGCATCAGTTGCTGACCTTCCTTTGAACTGTAAATCAAAACAGATCATAGAAGTCTTCAACTTAATGTGAACATCCTGTTAATGACCACTACCTAAGAGCAAGCTTAGGCATGTAATGTGTGTAAAAAGACTGACAAAAAGTTATTCTTAAAGAAAAATGAATAAAGTTCTTACACTTACATGGACTGTGTCTGACAATGTCAGAGAGCTGGTCTATTACTATTACTATTCTTGTGCTGAGTGAATGAACACTGTTTCTCACTGCTATCATACAAAGGATTGAGACTGGCAACCTGTGCAGACTCCTAGTAACCCACACCTTAGCAGACCCGGCTGATGAGCTGCTTTAAGACACCAAGGGTTTAAGAGTTGAAGCGAATGTTCCATTTAGAACAGGCTGGGGAGCAAAAGCTGCTGAAAACCAATAAAAAGTTTCTAAATGCCCAGAAAGTCAAAAGGAGAAGGACAGGAAACTACCTCCTACCGTTACAAATAGCATTCTTGTCTGCTTAACAGACCTGTAGGTGCTGGATAATTTACTCTTATCATTGACATTGTAAGAGATTTTTCTATTTCCTATTTCCAAAGGGCTGGAAAGAAAAAAAAAAAGGGGGGAAAGAAAAAGCCAATTTTCTGCACAAATTATAACTGTACAAATTTGCTGTTAAGGGCAGCTGTTTCTCAGAGCTGCAAAATATAGAGAATTTTATATATGATTCTTTGCTAGAAGCACAGGCTAGAAGCCAACTCATCAAAACTTCTATCAAAAATACAATTTTAACATCTGTTTGGACTTTCACTTATCTCACTGCTCCCAGACACTATTGATTATCATTATCTACAAGTCTCTAGTATTCTAAGCAGCAATGGCAAAGGGAAATGAAAGTGAGCATTTTCATACAAAGACAGATAGAGGCTTCTAGGGCAGAATGAAAACTGCTGCTGCTGCTAACTGAAATCTGACTCTAACTTAATCTCATCTTCTATAAATACACTGTCACTAGAAAGGAATAAGATACAGCCTAAACTAAAATATTTATTAAAACTGCAATAAGAAATAAGGGATTTCAGCAAAGGAAAAAAGACATTACATTACCAGAGACTGGTTTCTATCTGCAACGCACCTCATGGGAAGGCTATGATTGCTGTCTTTTTCTTTGCAACATGCTTCTCCTCATGCCTTTGGCATACTATGTGCTTGACTGGATTACAGGAACAGGATACGAAATATATGGTTGCTAGCAACTCTGTTGAAGGACAGAATTAAAGTTGTTCTTCAGCACAGTAATCTCATCATTGCCTCAGAAAACTAAAATCTTCAGAAAAACAGAACCCCAAACAAGATAGGTATAGGCTCAAGACATTCTTCTCAGCTTGAAATATGTAGGCGCTCCTATATCTGCTCCCAAAGAAGTAAGTCTCCCTTTCTTCCTGTCCTCCAATACTTATATGAATCCAGGGTAAACAATGCGTACTTTGGAGACCGGCACAGGAGACTTTGCAACCTTCAGTGCTCAAAACCAGGAAAAGCAAGAGAAGAGTCTTCTCTTAATCTCATTGAGTCACCCTTGCACATATCAGGACGATCAGTCAGTTCTTCTCCATTCCCACCATTTAATTTGCAATTCATAAAATAGAAAAGAAATCTCATGCTTAAAATGCTACTATGGTAGAAGGCAAAAAATGAGTCACTGCAATGTTTCAGTCTCTCTGCAGATTATGGACCAAGAACAGTCAGAAAACTTTTCACATTTGCCAGTTTTGTTCTATCAACATTCCTACAATTAAGAACCAAAACAGAGAAGCCTTTAAGGATACAGATAGAAGAACCTAGATGGCTGTATCATCAGAACTCCTTCTAGACTAAGGGAACACTTTTTTTGTTTAATTCTTCAAAACTCTACAGTGATGTTTGTGTTCCTCTCGCACAATGCAGACTGATAGCAGATTTTGACCATTCACAGTGACATACAAGGTTAGCAATCATCAGACACCAGAGGCAAGTGGAATCCATACATTATGTTTTTAGGAACTTGAACAGGTTGTCCAGAAAGTTTCCAGAGTTTATCTCCATTCCTGGAAGTTTTAAGACCTGACTAGTTAAAGCCCTCAGTAACCTGGTCTGCCTTCACAGCTGATCCTGCTTTGAGCAAAAAGTTACACTAAGTGACCTCCTGAGGACTTTTCCAAACTGAATTATCCCATACTTCTATGTTTTACCATATAAAATTTCAGTGTTTCTTCATCTTGTTACCAACCTGTATATACTACAGGTTAGCTTCATGATTTACATGTATGTGAATTAAGAGGCAAAAAGAAAAAGATGGGGCAAACAGGAAAAAAAGGACTATTTTCTATCTCCTTCCTTTCAAAACACTGCTCATTCAGAAGTCTCTTTCCACTCTGTTGGCAAACAGCTCACAGCTAAAACAGGAAGCCATCATAATTCGATGCAGAATAAAATACTACACTTTCTCTTTACAAAAGAAGAAGCAGCATTATAAACACCACAGATGTTTCAACCATTTAGATGATTTCATGCCACACTAATAAATGAAGAAGGCAACAACGTCAAAGATTCCTCACTTGTTCTGGTGTTAAGATGGCCCATAACTACAAGCCAACCTTCAGCATAATATATCAAAACCAGCTTAGCTGTACTCTGGTGTGCTATTTTATAGAAATGTAGAAAGCTGTGTGAGCTCAGCTTAAATGCTATATTCACATTGGTTTGTTGCAAGACCTTCAAATATATCTGCTTTTTTCACTTTTTTCCTCCCTCAGTAACTGGTAATTTATACTTGCATCACTATCAAGACTGGCCAGATAAAATAATTTTACACACCATTTACAGTACTGATTAGCGATAGATTATACATATAAATCTAAACGCAGCTGCTGAATAGACTGTTTCTCTTGGACTCAAGACTTACAGGGAACATCACATTTATCCAACAAAACAACAAAGTAAAAATGTGCAAATAGCTTTGTAGATGGTGTTCGAAATGATGCACATTGAGTTCAAATATAGTGACCAAGAGCACCCTGAAGTCAATCCCCTTTCACCTATCTATTTATGGCAGCAGATTTCTTTTAGAGATGTACACACAGAGATATGTGTACGTGCACGTGTGATCTATGAGTGTATGCAGGTATACAGACCATAGAACAGTCTGCCTATCACCCAGATTCCTGGAGTTGTGACACTGTAAAAGGCCTCAAGAGATCCCTGTAGCATAAGTACCACATACTCTGGCATACCCTTTTTCCAAGTGCTCTCCAGCAAACAAATGATGAAAGATTTCTTTCAGAGGTGTCTCAACTCCTTGGACACTGAAGATGTCCTTAAAACTGAAGGCTTCTGCACACAGGGAGGAAGTACTTGACCTATGAGCAGACGGGAAGGTAGTTTGGATACAACAGAACCAAGTGATACTGATACTTACTTGGCAGGCATTATAAATCAACTGGTGTTCCAATTTTTTGATCCCTAGAATCTGCTGAAACATTTCATAAAGCTGTTCCTTGCTCAGAATCAGCTCCGACACAGCACTTAAGGCCATTCTATTTGGCTGTTTGCAAAAGTCCTCTTCTCCCCTGTATATGGCATCATATTTGGCTAGCCAAGAACTCAACACTGTCTCTTTGCTTAATCCATCGATTTCCGGCAAACTTCGGACTCTCTTCTCAATGTTTTTCTTAAAAACATCTCTAAAGTCATTTGCAGAACATCCTCCACTGTGGACCATTCTTGCAACCCGGTCACTCTTGAGAAATACCTTTTAAAATAAGAAAAAAAGAGAAAAAAAAAAAAAACAAACCAGAAAAAGTTAGGTGTGGACACAAATACAAACCAATCCCTTATAAAGGGATTACAAGCTAATTATTTTGCTTCTATGTAAGATGGCTTTATAAGGAAGAACCATACATGCCAAGTTTGCTGCATTTTTTTATAAAGAAACAGGTGGCCATAACAATATTCAAAAAGTAAGCTTCTGCAATGAATACGTACTTAAACTAAGTAGCTTTATCATAAATTTATGATAGCTAAACTGGAATGAAGTTTGAATTAACAGCAGCTAATTTAAAACTTACCTAGAAGATTTAATTAATCTTTTCTCTATGAAAAGTCTAAAGTTACTTGAAAGTAAGTCATTTATGAGTTATACCTTCTCAAAACTCAGGAGTTAACATATGATGTTTAAGCCAGACAAGAACCTCATGGAAGATCAGATCAGGAAATCCAGGGGGAAAAAAAAATAGTAGAGAAATACTACAGTCAAGACAAACAATAGAGGAAAGACTCAAAGATATAGAACTGGTTCTACTACCTACTGTAAATACAATACTGAAGACACAAGGTGGGATTCTGTGTAAAAAACCCAAACAATAACCAACATAAAAAGCTCCTAGAGTACACATAATGTAAGATATGACAAGACAATTTACAACAAACCAATTAAATCAGCATTAGCATGCTGTAAGAACTTTTCAGTGTTTAAGGATGGTAGCACTCATTTCTTCTAATGCGGGCCTTGGCAACGTTGATCTTTCTAGCCACTGTGTGTGATGAGCTTATTTCCTAGTAGCAAGTCTCGTAAAACTTCCTCCTCAAAACACAGCCAACAAAAAGATGATCACTGAAGCACAATCAGCCCTGTAAACAACAGATGTATGCCTTAGACTAGGGATAAGCTGTACCATGCTGCTGAATGGATAACTTAGGTAGAACTCCTGGCTTCCTGCAGCAGAGGAAGATGGGTTGAGGCCCAGCACAAGAAATGGGTGTGGATTGGAGATTTATAGCAAAAGCACAACCCTGCTCTGATCCAAGTATTAATACAC